>LOJH01018673.1:0-17450 GCA_001685095.1 Ellobius talpinus
CTCCCAATGTCCAAATGAGGAGCAGAAGGAAGGAGATTATGAACAAGGAAGTAAACATGTCTTTAATCCTGATTTTAAGCAAATTCTCTGGATTCAAGAACCAAAATGAGATGTGATGCACAGACCACTTGCTGGGTTCTTAAAATTAAGAAATAAGACTTTCACTATCATATTTTGGTTGGGAGAAAACTTTTAAGTGCCCTGTTGCAAGGGTATGATTTATTTGGCATTTTAATTTAATAGGTTATAACGAAATTTGGCTCCCAATACTGCAATCTGCTTTTAAAAGTTTTACAACGTTGCATAATGAAATCAGAGAATATGCTTTAATGAATTCTAATGTATACTTCATAATTTTGTAACGAGTTATATTTTATTAATTTGAATCAGAGAAAATACTTAAATTTATATAGACTTTAATTAACTCTTTAAACATTAAATGGCTGACTGATGAACTAGCTTCAACAGAACTATAAATATAGTTATATCTAAAGAATTTAATATCAAATATTAATGATCTTTGTTTTCATAGAAAGACTTTTTATAAAAATTATTAGTAAACTAATTTTTACAAATATTATGAGTAAATTATCATTGAAATGATCAAAAACTCTCAAATAAATTTGAGGAAAATTGTATGGACTTCATGATAACAATCAAAGATTCCATAGTTAAGTTATTCACTAAAAAATAATTCTTAATATAGCTATCATATCCCCCAGTTGGAGCATTGTGAATACTGCTGCCATGCACTTGAACACCTGAAGTTGCAGATCTTACTTAAAGGCACTGAAATGTTATTTTTTTCTATGTTTCTGAGTAAGCTCTACAATATTTTTCCTGAGTGGGTATACTAGTTGGCATTTGTGGTTTTGGGTGCATAACTAAAATTCAATTCTACAAATCAAGGTAAGAAATCTTTCCTAAATTTCCATTATTAATTTTATAGGTTTTGGTCTTATATTTAAGTCTTTAATCAGTTTTGAGTTAACTTTTGTATATGATATGGGAATTTGATTTACCAACAAATAAATATTTGATTTTTGTGGTCTCATTTATCTCTTCTTTATTATATATTCTTAGGTAACATTGTAAAACACAAAATGAGTAAAAGATATGACTTCCTTCATGAACCTTCTATTCTGTCTCATTATCTTCTTCTCTTTTTATTCTAGTACAAAAGTCCTTCTTTAAGTACACATTTGTAGAATATTAAGAAAACAAATCATATCATGTATTTCCCCTAACTGCAAAAATTTAACTGTTCTATTTTTTAACTGTTCTAATTTTCAGTTCTATACAAATTGTATTTTTTCCATTTCTGAGACAATGACATCGAAATGTAAGATTTCTTAAAGGTAATATGGACATTTAAAAATATTAGTTCCCAGACCATGTACATTAGCTGCCTTTTCCATTAATTTATATGTCCTTCCATTTCTTCCATTACTGTATCATAAATTTTATTGTACAGATATTTCACTTTATATTCCAGTTTCATTTTAATTATACTGTAAAAAGGATAGTTTTATTTTTTAAAAAAAAATATTGTTACACAATTGATTACATTTTGCAACTTTATTGAATTAATTCACTAAATACCATTATAATATATTCTATGGTGATTACATATTCATGCATTGACACATATAAATTTATGAAAGACATGCTAATTATAAAGACAATTTTACTCTTCACCCTCCAAGTCTACTTATATGTCTTTTACCTTATTCCTTTGTATAATTGTTCTATTTAGTCTCTTGGGTCTGTATTGGATAGAAATAATGAGCAGTCATTATCTTGTTTACAATAATTCATAACTATTTCCTGCTTCCAGTTTCACCATTATTCCTGGATCATCATGGTTTGGACAAGTTACACACACCTGCAAATACAAACCAAGACAGAATGCCATGCCATCCCCCCGTGATTGATCCCATTCCTAAAACTGTGAGCCAAAATGATGTCTTAAGGAGAACCATCTGGGACAGGGAAATAGACAAAATCTCCTGACAAAATTGGGATCATGGGGTAGGGGGAAAAGGGAGAGAGGAAGGGAAAGAGGAGGGAAGAAAGTGAGAGGGGAAGAGAAGTTGAGGGTGTGGGATAGTTGAGATGGGGGAAGGATCAGAGCAAGGAAAGAGATCTGGATTGAGGGAGCCATTATGGGGCGAGAAAGAAACCTGTCATCAAAAAAAATTCACAGGAATCCACAGGATGACTCCAGCTAAGATCTTAAGCAATTTTGGAGAGGGTGCCCGAATTGGTCTTGCTCCGCATTCAAATTGATAACTTTCTTAAATATCACCATAGAACCTTAATCTAGCTACCAATGGAGCCAGGGGAAGAGACCCAAGGAGGAGCACTGGACTGAACTCCCGAAGTCCATCCAGTTGAAGATGGGGAGGAGTGAGAATATAAGCAAAGAGGTCAAGACCACGATGGGTACACCTACTGATACAGCTTACCTGAGCTAATGGGAGCTCAACAACTCTGGCCAGACAGAGAAAGAACCAGCATAGAACCAAGCTGGACCCTCTGAATGTGGTTGACAGTTGTATGGCTGGGGTAGATTGTAGAACCATTGGCAGTGGTACCAGGGTTTGTCCCTGCTGCTTGTACTGGCTTTTTGGAACCCATTCTCTTTGGATGAATACCTTGCTCAGCCTGGATATAGTGGAGAGGGCCTTGGTCCTTCCTCGAAGCAATGTGCCTTGCCTTCTCTGGGGAGTGGATGGGGGTGGAATGGGAAGGGAATTGGGGTTGGTATGTAAAATAAAAAAAGATAGCTTGTTTTCTTTTTTTAAAAAAATAAATTAAATTAAAAAGAAAAAAATTGATCTGAGTTTTCTTTGGGTGTTTTAAATAAATATTCTGTTTTAATAATTTTCAAAATCATTGCAATTAGCATGAAAACCTGATAGCAATGAATGAAAGAATACCTACTAAACATGTTTAAATCAAATCTAAAACCATGGAAACTATAGAGTAGGATGACTCATGATTTTATTTGTGTATGAACCTAGAAGTACTCAAGAGGTAATATTGGATTACAGGGTTCCTTTAATTGACCTATTATGTGAATTTTCAATGACTTCTTTTCCATATACCTATGTATAAAACTTTTATTTTTGTTAACACTGTTTTTGATAAAGTGCATGATAAGGCAGAGTCTAGAATTAGAAAATAAAGGACCTGAAAAATCTAGAAAGGCACTGGCAGAACTAAAGATAACCTGAAAATCAAGAAAACTTTATAAACTCTTAGGATGGTGGAGACATGCAAATGCATGAGAAAAATGCATATTAATTGAAGAAAGAACAGATAAACCCAATTCAGGAATAAATGAAAACATGATGTTCATGAAGCATTGTCTTTTTTTTTTCATGAGCTTTAAAAGGATTTGGCTAACATTTTGCAACAGTAGTAGTTTATGTAAAAACTACTTGCAAATGACACTTATTCTACATTGTTGATTCTCTGTATCATCAACGAAGTGAGAGAAATTCAAATGTAAGAAATGATCCCAAGAGCAGCTTCAGAATGCTCGACATTTGCATGTAAGTGGATTCTGAAAGGAAATTGGAGGTGTATAGGAAGAAAGAACATTCTACATTTTGTCCTCTTTTATTCACTGTTTGAATTAGCTTTGAGGGGTCCATTTGAGGAGTCCTTGACTTTCATATGTCTTTTCTTTCTTAGCTGCCTTCATGTTTTGACCTCATCAGTCATTCTTGGTTATTTAGAAATGAAAACCACAAAGGAGAAGAATGTTTTAAGAATATCATTAATAATTATTTCTTATAACTTGTTTCTTATTTGTTTTAGATTTCATGTTGCTCAGGCTGACCTCAATCTTGGTATATAGAAGAAAACAACCATGAAGTCCTGATTGTTGTTCTTCTACTTCCATAGGGTGACACCAAACTTTGCTATGGAGTGCTGCTTTTTTTTAAGAAGAAAAATTCTATTGGGATTTTTCTTTTGTACTGCTTCTTTCAGAGAATCTGAGTGGTATTGTGTTGCTAAATTGAAATTATCACTCTCAATTAAAACATCTTTAGAATAAAATATGACTGTGGAGATAAATAATCAGCATCTTTCTAAATTATGAACTGAGATATCTAAAATTTTTGGCTTCTTGAGACAGAGTTTCTCTGTGTAACAGCCTTGGGTGTCCTGGAACTCACTCTGGAGGTATTTATTTTTACTTTAACTAAAAATTGGAAGCTCTTTGTTGTCAAAGACTACCCACTGAACACACCAACTCTATGGAGAAGTTACAGTAAGTCTTAAAATAATAATAGTTATTTTCTACATTATTTATTTAAATATTATATTCTGAAGTGCTTGGTATTAAAACTTATCTCACTTTTATAGTGCTTAAAAGAGTTTACACTTTTTTCCCTTGACATATAAACAGGAAATTATGGAAAACATACTTTAAATACAGTGGATTGGATTCTGGATAAGTTTGATGGATTGCAGTCAAGAAGAAAAATCATAAAGCAATTCTATTATTTTCTAATAAGAAAATATATCTTCATGAGTATAGAGTAAATAAAAAATAAGAACACATATAGAATTTCTATCCAATATCATTATGTTTTCTCTCAATTTTTTTAAAATGAAGAGGACCACCAGAGTTCTTTGCAGAAAGAGAAGAAATTGACGTCCCTGGGGGTGCAAAATTATCTGCCATATGATTAATTCCAGAAATAACTGATAATAACAATATAACACAAATCCACTTTATCCTAAACGTTGTTCTTATAATGCTCCCATTTCTGATGTTGAATACAATATAAATACATGATATTATAGGATTTAGATATTGTGTGCTTAGATTTGAATCTTGCACATAGATAAAATGTAACTAAGATATATTGACTAAAAATTTTAAATCCCTAATGCAGCAACATTAAGATCTATGGCCATAACTTTACAATTGTTATGTAAGGGATAACTTATTATTACCAATTAGCACTTGTTTCTGGCATAAACTAGATGATAGTATTGCTTTTGGTAATGCATATTTTTTATTTCAAAATCAAAACACTGCTTTTTATTAAGAAAATATTTTTTTCTGTACTTAGGCATGCATATACAACCTTAAAGATACAAATGTTGTAAGGCATATATTCAATAAAACTCTGGTAGAAAGACAGTACAAGGCATGAAAAATTCTCAATTGAGTTGTTGGTCTGGGGAGTCCAAAAATAATAAAGGTAATTGCCATTGCCCTTAATTGCTTCTCAAAAGCTGAATGTAAGTCCCTCTTTCTAAAGACACAATACATTTTGGATACAAAATTCTGAATTAAAACAGTGTCTGACTTTAAATACTTCTCCCTAGAGACTAGCTTTCACAGCATGGAAAGGTGATGCCCAATCTTCCAAGGTGAAAAATGGTCAATAATGCTAATCCAACTACAATGCCTTTGAGCCACAAAAATTACCAACAAAACAAGATGCTCCAAGATGTGTAGTATTCACACTCGCATCTTGGTAACCAACAACTGTCTAACCAGATGTAAAAGCCATTCACCAAGATAAAAATCATGCTTATCATGGAAAACCCAGTATGACCCTTGGCTAGTGAGGTCATAGATCTTTGATAATCTATTATTTCCATTTTTCTAAGCCAGCATAATTTCTAGCTCTATTTAAAATACTTATCCTCATACAAAAAGATGAATGGAGCTATTATCCTTCATCAAATAAGCTTTCTTTTTTCAGCAAACAGAGCTCTTTACAGAAAGAAACAAGATTAAAACTTAAGAGAACTGACTGTGGCGGTGTCAGACATCATGATAAATCTACACCAAAGAGAGGGCAGAAAAAGTATTATGGCCAGAAGATCAAGGAGCTGCTGAGATATTGTGTCACCAAGACATGACAGGGAAGCAATGAACTAAATAAAATTTGAAGCATCAGTTGTCTTGCCAATGTGTGTGGAGAAAATCTCACATGGTCTCCAAATTAGATAAAGAATTAAAGGGAATTAATGACTTCTGTGAAAGTATTCAACTCCCCCAGAATTAAGTACCCTAATTGGTTATCCAATGCCAATTTGTCAGCTCTAAAATCATATACATACAAGCAATACTAAGTAACCATAGCAGGTTGTATTTATATATTTATCAGCTCATAAGGTACATGCACAAATATACACATACATTACATATGCAAAAATATGTAACTTATTAAAGTTATTAAACAGCATTTATTAAAGACAAATAAGCTTGAGGCAACCCAATATAAGCAGAAGTGTCCCAAGAAGAATACTAAGCTGCACAACAATTACACACTCAGAGAACCTAGCTCAGATTAGCACTATGTTCCCATACTTTCCTGTCACTACTCCCAATGTTTGTCTTTCTGGGTCTGGGTTATCTCACTCAAGATGACTTTTTTCTAATTGTATCTATAATATCATTTTAACAGTTGAGTAATACTCCATTGTGTAAATGTACCACATTTTCTTTATATAGTTCAGTTAAGGGACATCAAGGATTTTTTTCAGGTTCTGGATAGTATGAATAAAGCTGATATAAACATAGATGAGAAAATGTCCATGTGGTATTATGGTTATAATTACCCCAATGTATATTATATTATCTGTGTCTACTTTGAAGGGTGTTGTTTCCATAATTTTTCTCAGCGAATTTTTGATTTGCATATAGATCAATTGGCTTCTTGAGTTAATCTTGTATACAACCACTTCTCTGAAAGTGTTAATCAACGTATAGAAGACCCGCAAAGAATTTCTGCGATCACTTTTGTATTCGATCGTATCGTCTACAAATAACAATGCTTTGACTTCTTTTCCAATTTGTATCTCCTTTATCTCCTTCAGTTGTTTTACTACCGTAGCTAGAACATCAAGTACTACATTGAATACAGGTGGAGAGATGTGGACAGCCTTGTCTTATTCCTAATTTTAGAGGATTTGCTTTGAGTTTCTCCTCCTTTAATTTGAAATTGGCTACTGACTTTCAGTAAATTAGTTTTATTATGTCTAGGTATTTCCCTTGTATCCCTAACCTCTCCATGTCATTCACCATGAAGGAGTGTTGGATTTTATTAAGGTTTTTTCAGCATCTATGAGATAACCATGTGTTATATTTAAACTTTCAGATTGTTTATATGAAAGATTACATTAACAAATTTTTATTAATTGAATGATTCCTGAAACTCTGAGATGAAGCAGACATGATTATGGTAGATGATCTTTTTGATGTGTTCTTGCAAGTATTTAAATGAGTTTTTCTGCATTTGTGTGTTAGTGTACAAAATAGTTCCACAACAGCCTGGAATGGAGTCTAACAAAGGTTTATTTACCTGGGGACAAATTCACAGAAAGAGTAGCATTCCGCAGTTCTTTGTCTGCACTGGGAACTAGAACCGAATCCAGCAGCCAAGAGACCCATGCATACTTTTCATCTGCATTTATAGTACATGAGATCATGCCAAAAATCAGCTGATATCTTAAAGGTTATTTACTGAAGGAGTTACCATAGCATCTCCCCTTTTGTCTAAATAAGAGAGTTAAAAACCTAATACAACACCTAATATTCAACAAAATGTACCATAAGAGACAAAGAAGTATAATTATTTGAAAATAGTTTGGATAATAGTAGTCTGTAAATTTTATCTTCCTTCTGTTCCATATCTAGTGGCTCCTGATATGAGATAGAAGCTCTGACTTTTTCTGTTAAGAACAGGCTTAGATTTAGAGAAAGACAGCCACTGTCCAACTTCAAGCCAGCTTTGATTTTTAAGTGAGTCATGATGGGGAAAACTAAACTGAGTGCTTGCAGAAAGAAGGTGGAGTCAAGAGACGCCATGTAGCCACCTGGAACAGACATGCTGGAATGTTTTCTTAAGCCACAGTCACATGGCAATACACAGATTAATAGAAATGGGTTGATTAAGATGTAAGAGTTAGCCAATAAGGAGCTAGAGCTAATGGGTCAAGCAGTGATTTAATTAATATAGTTTCTGTGTGGTTATTTTGGGGCTGAGGAGCCAGAAAAACAAATGGGTTCCTGAAACAATGCTGGTGAGACCTTTTGTGTGTAATTTCTGACACTTCTGAGAGACAAAAAATCCTGCCCTTCTGTGGGACAATGGTTTTATCCTGTAAACATTTGTTTCTTTTACTTGTTCAATAAAATGCTGCTTTGCCAGTAGCCAGGCAGGAAGTATAGGCGGGGCGACCATGCAGGGAGTAGAGGCAGGGCAATGAGAGCAGGAGAATTCTAGGAAGAGGATTCTGCAGTCTGCAGTTGTGACCCAGCCACAGAGGTTTTATTTATGTTTCCAAGACCTAGAATGGGAAAAGTGAGAACATTCCTGTGCATGAGTTATTTACCATGTGGTCAAATTTAATTTGAAATATTAAGCCATCAATATTGTTAAGCCAATTTTAGTGGAAGGACAAGTTTTGTGTTTTGTTGTATTTTATTCCTTACATGTAGAATTAGGTTTCACCTTGAGCCTTTTTTGTTTCTCTATTTTCCCTTATAATTTTGTTAAAAAAATTATACATAGTTTAATAGTAAAATTACACAGTTTATAATTTGAAATTAAAAGTAAGATTAATCCCTGATAGAACACAATCATTTCCCTAGGCAAATATCCTGATTTAGATATTTAGCATACAAAGCAACTTCAGGTATCTACCATATACTTATTGGCAAACAAAAAATAGGAGCTGAATTTTACCAGAAGCTGAATTCAAAGTAACTAGGAACTGTTTAAAACATACACACCTGGGTTCTCAAATTTTATCTGTCTGTTTCTACCAAAATGAAACTGAGAATTTGTTCACAGAAGCCTACAAACTGAACCACAGTCTTATAAAAATACAACATAAAAATTAAGCATCTGTGTATCTGGAACTGAAGCTGCCTTTAAACATTAAAATCAATGCTTAAATTGCCTCTAAAGTGAGTGGGAAATAAGTCTTTGGCTGCAAGTTTTATGTGGTCAGGGACCTTCTGCAGGTGGGTTGTTGAATTATCCAGCCACTTTGCGTGAAACTGGACATGTTTAAAATGAATCTTGAGTGTGTATCATTAAAATAATATGACCTGGCTCCTTGCTTGGGTGATTACTTGATGTGTTCACTAACAATTTTCTGTAACGGAAAAGTTAAATAATCCTATGCATTATTCATAAGTTGGCTACTGTAGCTACATTCACCTTTAACTTGAATTTTTGTCTAAATAATGGTAACCATCAAATTATGAAGAACAATTTGCCTGGGTAAGGTCATTTTTTATATAGCTACATATTTACCTACCAATCTACCTGTCACCTATTCATAATATCTATTGTTTAAAGTTTCAGTTCCATTGATATACTTGAAAAGATATTCATAGAAATGACTAAAGGAACAAAAAGGTAATTCAAGAGGTAATACCCCTTGTCCATTATAATTTATATCCTGCATTAATTTTTACATGACTATGAGTATAAGGTTTGTGGTATTGGTGTACAGTTGTTTACTATTTATTACTATTTTAAAAACTTTCAAAGAAGAGAAACTAGGGATAATGGAAAATTATGAAAAAACAATAAAGGTGGTCTCTTGAATAATCTTCACAGGAAAAAGGGCTATGCCTCCTTATATGTCTCATGGTAAGTTCCCCCTCTATGTCTTGACCTTCCTAAGTACAGTCTTTGTGAAGACACTGTGGCATAAAGGAACAAGATCATTGCCAAAGTACCTTATCTCTGATCTCTGCCTTGTGTATTGAAGAAGAGAATAGCAACCAATCTAGAAATCATATCCACAACTATGTAAACACCTTGATCTTTCTCATTTCACCTTCTACAACTTTGAGAAGCAAATGATTGCTAATATACCATCTTTCTGACAGCACATCAGAGCTCCAAATCAGGGCTTATATCCACCTCCAGAAGTCATGGAAAGAGTTGAAGAATGAAGGATGACATATCAATCATCAATGTGGTTGTCAGACCTGCTGTTTGAAACAAATGACACAACATCCAAATAAAATCTTTCAATGTCATAATGAGGTCACAATAATGATGATAAAATTTCAGAATAAAATGGAATATAAAGTTCCCCGTATCTTCTATTATCTGTGACATTAATGAAGAGGTTGGAGACACAATGGCCATAGCCTTTTGTTTGAAAGAGTCCTCAGATCAGTAGGTTTTACTTCAAGTATAGAGAATCAGTGGAGTAATATGGAGAGTCTTCTAGGGAAAATCATTTGAGACTTTTGATCAATGAACAGGGTCAGGATTATATCAGATAAGTGTGACCAACAGTGAATTATCTTAGCACAGAATTCATTGCCTTGTGTGTTACACTTATTAGGAATATTTGAACAGGCTGATATATTGTACATGTGACTGAAGTTATTTTAAAACAGAACATATCACTGCTATTGTTCAATTATCACTAGCGCAGTTTTATCTAGCTAAACACTGAATTGGTAGCAATTGGTAACAAAATGTCTTCTTGATTCTGTGAGATCATACAGAATAGTCCTTGAGAAAAATTATGCACACAAGAAAATTACATTAAAATCTTATGTTGAAGCTTATTGTTATTGTATATGTCCAGAGAGAAGAATCCCCATATAAATTGCAGACTATGATATTTTTAGGAAACTTAAATTTAGGTCATATCCCAATGCTGAATATCCAGAAAACAATGAGAAATAATATTAAGTAAGATAAATGAAATTAACAAACAAAGACAGATATTGGATTTTTTTTGTTTCAGGGGTCAAGCGATTCTATGTATCAATAGAATATCAAGTAAGCACATCTGTGATTTTAAAGCAGAAGTGAATGAGTAAAAGAGAAAAACTAACAAAAGGAAGAAAGTGATGAGAAGAGATTAAAAATGGAAGGAGAGGGAGTGAGTGCAGTCAAAGTCCTTGAAATTGTCTATATGAAAGCTCTCAGTTTGCCCAAGGAATATACACCAAAGAGAAACAAAATAAAATAATCAGAAAACAATTGCAGGATAATTGAATGGGTTTTGGCATGAGTTATAAAGAAAAGAAAACAAAAATTAAACTTATTGCAATACCTAAGACACAGGTTCAATACACAAAAGTTGGATGAATAATGCCTAATTGTTGATATAACATGAAAATTACTGCAACCATATACACAAACATGTGCAAATGTAATTTATGTATTTCTATAGTATTTGATATTTTGCCACACACATATGTATGATAATGATCAACAAACATTAAATGAAGCAATATGTGTTCAAAGTAGAAAGGAAGGTGTACTTGATGTTCTTAGCTTTGATCAAAGTTGTTTTCCCTATGTAGTTAGTAAACCTTAGGCATGTGACTTAAATCATGGAGGCAATATTGTCTAATGAATGAGGCAATCTTTTTAAAACAATATATTGACCTAGCTCCCAAGTCCAGTCAAAGAGAGGAAGGAGTGAGAATATGAGCAAAGAGGTCAAGACCATAATGGGGACACCCACTGAAACAGCTGACCTGAGCTAATGGAAGTCTTTCAACTTCTGCCTGACACCGAGAGAACCAGCATAAGGCCAAACTAGGCCCTCTTAATGTGGTAACAGTTGTATGGGTGGGGCAGACTGTGGGGCCACTGGCAATGAGACCAGCATTTATCCCTACTGCTTGTTCTGTCCTTTTGGCCAAAGTATTCTTGAGGAATACTTTGCTCAGCCTAGATAGAGTAGGGAAGGACCTGGTACAGTCTCAAAGCAATGTGCCAGACTTTGTTGTCTCCTAAAGGGAAGGAAACCTTATCTTCTCTGAGGGGTGGATGGGGGCATAGGATGGGGATTGGGATGAGGGAAGGAGCAGAGAGCAGGAGGAGGTGAGTGAGTGGAAAATGGATTTTGCATGTAAAATGAGAAAAGATAGTTTTTTAAAAAAATAAAAATAAAAAGCAATATATTGTATTTTAAATTTTATATTAATTAGTTTTAATCACAATATTTTCCCCATAACTGTGCACATGCTGTGCATATGTGCCCTTAATTGAAGTATAAAATGGGCAGTAAATTCTTCTAAAGGTATCAGAGGCATTAAATTTCTACCAACACATGTAAACTTACCTAAATATTGAAAGAGAGGAAAATTCAATGGCACTCTTTATCCATACACTGTCTATTTTTTATGCACAAAACAAACAAACAAAAAACAAAGATAAAATCCTATAGAACAGATGAGGCAGTCATTGGGGAAAAAACAACTCTTACTCTCTGTTAGAAAAATCAACTCTGTTTTAGCTATCAATTTTCTTTATGATCAATCACTTAACAAATGGTAATCAATGAAACAGTATGCCAACTTTCCACAACTCATACTGTGTGTGATTGCTGAAATGGTCATATTAAGAAAAGAACAGTATAGCTATCTTAGGAAAATAAGATATAACAATCATCAAGTCTGGGTTGTTTTATAATCTGATAAGATTGTTCCCATAAGTTTAGCCAATGTACATTTATAGAGGCTCTTATACTTTCTTGCTCTTTTCTAAGAGTTAGTGATACAAAGCGAAAATGACACCATGGTCTGAAACTTCAAAAGGGCCACCAGCAGATAAATATTAAAGAAATATGGAAACAAATCCTATCAGGTACCAGATAATGAGTGATTCTCAAGAATTAGAGTAGATTGATGTAATTGGTAGGAAGGGATTTATTATGTAACATAAGTGGCTACCACGTAAAGAATGAGTGAATAAGATCACTCCTTTGAGTTAAGTGCATTACTATTTGAAAAAATTTCCTTTCTTCAATGCAGAAGGTAGAGAGAAAGCTGGAACTACCATAATGGATGGAGACACAGGTGTCTACGTTTTGGGTAATTATAATCATTAGGAACCCCACTGCAGCTGCACTACTACTTCCAGTGAATTTGTCTTTTATATCATAAAATATCTTTATTATTGAGACTAAAAATTCTAGAGACTTCCTTTTCACCTTAAGGGACTTTGTATCATTAAGCACATAAAATCTGCAGTGCTGTTCAAAAGCTTAGGCTGCCAAACTTAAAAAGAAAAAAAATGGTTTCATGGATGAATTAAAACGAACATTTTTGCCTTAATCATAGTGCTCTCTTTCGTTTCTGAGAAAGTGATTTTCTAGCCGTAAGGAATGTCACTTGGTAATGTTCTCCGGTGTATTTTTTGTTTGCTTGTTATTTGACGTTGTTCCATTTAGAATGGGAAGTTGTGATAAATAATATAAATATCTCTGGTCAAACCCCAGGAAACAGAACATTGACAGCAATAATACTATTCTCAAAGGAGTCTTGAAAGTTTGGCTTTTCAAGCTGATACTTTATGCTCCTCCTTGGTACCAAGAGCTGCCCACATAGAGTTTTGCTTCTGTGCCAGAGGATGAGATCACATCTAACTCTTCCCCCTCCCCCCTTTGAAAGGCTTACTTATACTTTTGTTAAGATATTGCCATGGGAAGAACCTCTCGCTTGTATTCTGCTGAGTCCGAATTAGTTTTAGACTCACCAGTTCCAGAATCTGCAGGTGGTAAATGCACACGTGGGAACACCTGGATAGACAGAGGTTAGGGGTGGAAACAGAATTTGACACTCAGAAATATTCTTAGCACAGCACACCACATGATTTGAAACACATGTTACACAATGCAGTGTCTAAAAAGTTATACACTGATAATTGAGACTTCATTGTGTGACATTTTGTATTCTTTTAATTAGAGTCATAGGCACAAGAGCTAAGTTATATGAATATTTTCTAAATTAGCAGGAGATTAATCATTTATACTTTCATCTGTTAATCTGTTTTGAATTGTACAGAAAGAGAACAATGAAAACATGCTCAAGCTTCTTCAAGCATCAAGTACACATGGAATGTATTTCAATGGCATTTCCTTTATGAATGTCAAGTCCTTGATATGTATAAAATTTATGTTGTGTTATGAAGATAATACCCCATTATATTTAGTGGGTACTCAAAGGACTTATTAATTGTACATATTGTCTTACAAGCATGTCAATTTCTCTTCTCTCACTTCTAAATTTCTTGTGTCACTGGGGATAATGATCTATGCTTGGGGATTATTATTCAGATATACATAAAAAATTTAACTTTGCCTTCAAAACTTCCCTAAAGAAAATATTTTAATTAAGATTATTAAAACCCAACTTTATTCTTCCAATTTATTCCTTAAAATTTACTAAACAGCTGGAGAGATGGCTCCACAGTTTTCTCTTCTGTCTTGAGGAAAGGAGTTTCTACATCAGAACCTATCTAGGAAAGTACACAAAATCTTTATCACCAACTTCTACAGATCTGCCACTCTATTTTGTCCTCCACGGGGACACACAAATACACACACACTCACTCAAACATGTAAATAGTAAAAATGATTTTTTTTTTTGCAAAATGATTCACCATCTGAAAAAAGGCAGTAATTGTTTAAGGCTCTAGAGAAATATCAGTAAATGAACAAAGAGCTGTTCTACATATTACCAGGGACAAAAGGACAAATGTTTTAATTTAAAACATTTAAATAAGGAAAATATTACACACATTATAAGGCACAGTATTTTAAATAATCAATTAGTGGAAAATTGGTCTGAAGTTATTTGGTATGAGAAGATGGTTGAAGAATGCATGCTAAAGTACAAGTTTGGCATTATTAAGCTTTTTGTTGGAAAAATATTAAAAGAAAGCAAGAGATTTTGTGGTAAGTTATGTGAGAATGAAGTTTTTCAAACAGTAGAAGAATTAGCAAGCATGTTGCGGGGAGAACATTCCTAGAACAGAGCAGAGAGGTGTGTGACTGGAACGAATAGTAATGGGACTATATCAGAATGTTCGCAAACTGAGTAGAGCATAGATCCTACAAAACCATCTGAAGTGCTATAAAACTTTAGGTTTTATTCAACTAGCAATGCAAATTATTTTTGCCTTAAAGGTAAGGTTCCAGCATTCTAGGGATGGTTGAATTTTCTTATCCTCCACTGACATAACAAACTCCTAAATTTTCTTTGAGTACCTCTTGTCCATAAAATACATGATTTATTAAGGTTTTTGATTTATTTAATGCTCTTTGTTTAACAGAGCCTACTTACATGGTACCTATATAATGGAGTTGCATGAATGTGATAATATTCTACCCTGTTCCCAGATAGTGATATCTCTTTGAACTATATCTTATGAGAGTGGACAGGGTGTACAGAGTCTGTGTGAAGACTATAAATGTGAATGATATTTTCTTTCTAAGATAATTGTGAATACTTCCAATTCTTCTTGTTAAGAAGTGGAGAAAAGATTTATTATATCAATGGTTACATACCACGCACTTGACACTTTTATCTATTTGTTGTAACAAAGATTCCGAACCTGACAGAGTTCCCTCAGTTGGGGTTAATTCTATAGTTAAGTTCTAAGTATGAGTCATGTGTTTTAATAGCAGCAAAATTGCTGAATTCAAAGGAGGTATGAAGTGTCTCTAGAACCATTTCACTCTTCAAGTGAAGTGTACAATCTTGCATCGTTAGGTTTACTATTATATCATCTTTTAGCTCTTGTCTGGGGTTGGCTTAATAGTCTGAATGTTCTTATATGTTCTGTACTTCCAGGACAGTTATTAAAAGAAAGAAAACAATAAAAGCATACTACCAAAGATTCAATATTTACCTTCAAATATATACTCAAACAGTAGGTGAAGAACTGTAAGATTATCTATTATATCATTTGGCCCACGGCAATCTATGTACTTGCTTTGTATTAATGTGTCCTCATTCCTAAAAACATAAATCTGTGTGTGTGCGTGTGTGTGTGTGCACATGCACATACATGTGCATACAACAAGCTGTGATCCTCAATAACTCTCCATCTTCTTTGGAGTAGTGAAATAGTAACTTTAGCTAAACCTATGTTGTTGATTCAGCTTGCCTGGCTTACTCGCAGACCACAAGCATACTACTCTCTCTCTCCCTACTGCCTGGATTACAGACAAATTACTGCCACATTGGCTTTTATATCGTGGCTGGATATTAAATCTGAGCTGTATTTCCCCAGACCCTGTTAAGTTACTCATCTAAAAATTGACACACGTCTGAGAAAGAATCCATGTTTTAATTGGGTGAGCTTGCTCTAGAATCTTAATTCTCATCTTGTGGTTTCTTTTTCTTATTTTCCTTTTGATTTAATTGTTGGTTGTATGTAACTTACCCTATGCCCTGTTTAATATATGAACCCATTCTGTACTTGACTAAGACCCTTCAACATCTGTGAAACGCATAACACTTATGCCATTTCAGTTTTCCAGGGACTGTCTGTAGTCTATATATCATACTTGACAGGATTCTCATTGCCAACTACACAGTTGGTGATTCAACAACAAATTCCACTTCCACAATGACTTCCTAAGACAACAAGTTCACGGAAATTCTTCACTCAAAATCTCCAGAGGATAGAATCCAAGATGTCAGTTCACCTGAGTATTTTATTGGGAAAGAAAAAGCTACTCTAGTTAGTAAGGGAAGAAAGATAGAACAAGGGTAATATGACATGACTCAGTTGCAAGTAAGGCCTTCCCCCATGATTGATTGATTATTGATTACCAGGAACACAGGCATAAGACAACAACTCAAAATTACACAAATATTTGAAGAATGAATTGGGATTTTTTTCTCCTCTGCATTGGTATTTATAAACTACCTCTCTGGGTAGAGCATAATTTTGATACATCCACTCCCATCACTTGAGTCAGGGAAGTTCTTAGATAAATGTCAATCCTGCTTCAAGAAGCCAAAACTCCTGACATGAGGGAGAACAATTATCTCTCTACTGCTTAGGATGTCAGTACAGAAAAGAAAAGAAGGAGGCACATCAACCAGGGTATGGATAATTGGGAGTGAGTAAAGCAACAGATTTACTTTTAGACATAACCTTTAGGAAAGTTCCATTTGACATTCACGTAGAAATGCAAGTACTCAGTTTAATATAGGGCTTAAAAGTGAGCCCCTCTCCTGAAAACAAACTAACAAGGTTCTAAGAATTTTCTGTGTGCATCATAAGGAGATAAAATTCTAATATTAGTCATATTCACGCCCTACTTATTATGCTAGTATTTTCTGTGTGTTTATCTGACACTCGAGTGCTTTTACTATTGTGAGACTTACTGATGTTCATTGTTTCTTGTTACATTTGCCTATGTTGTGCCAGCACTGTGTTTCTGCTTATCTTTTAATTATGATTATCTATCTTCCATGCCTCTCAGTTGTCTTATACCTTATCGTGTGTTAATAACTAAGAAGTTTCATTAAATTAGTATTAAACTAATCCTTTCAATACAGCCTGAAAACTCTGGCTGTCCCTAGTCCTGAAGCAAAGGAATTCTAGGTAGATGTAGGTAGAAGACTCAGAGAGAGAGAGAGAGAGAGAGAGAGAGAGAGAGAGAGAGAGAGAGAG
>LOJH01018676.1:3420-14233 GCA_001685095.1 Ellobius talpinus
GTGTGTGTGTGTGTGTGTGTGAGAGAGAGAGAGAGAGAGAGAGAGAGAGTAGTCAACTTTATCTAGTCTTCCAAGCATTATTTGGACACAGATGGTCCGGTGACCGTGGCCAGTACTTATTTTTTCACCACCAATAATCTTTTTTTCCTCTTGAAAACATTTGGAAGATTGGGCAGAGCTGAGCTGTTCTTTCGGATGATGGTTGGCTATCACATATCCAGTTCTCCGCAGTCTTCACCTATTTGTTGCTACTTATTACATTCTATCCTTTTCTATTCTTTTATTTCCTCTTCCTGCCACCTCTTCACCTTTTCTTCCCTTCCATTTAACAGGGGTTTCTTTCTTTATCCCAAGCTGCTTGGAACTTTTTATGCAGCCCATCTTCTACCTCAATCTCACATTCTTCCTCCAAGAATTGAGATTGCAGGTGTATGCCACCACACCCAGCTAGATATGTTAGATATGATCAATTAAGATCTGTTACCTAGCTGACTACATAACCACAAAATTGCCATGGTTGATATATTTTTCCCAGATAAGGTCAGTCCTACCGATTGGTGTAGTATGGTCTCAGAGCCTTCATTGGGCTGGGGGGGCTATGGACAGAAAAGAAGAGGCAATTAGTGTGCAATTGCTTTCTTGTTTGAAAATCTTAGTCAGAGAGCCTTGATGTCTGCTAGCCGAAGAAGCTTCAGGTGAGGAATGTTTGGAATGCTCACACCACACATCTGTCCTGTGCATTGATAGATGCACTACTTGCCCAGAGTCTGGGTCTCACCTTAGCAGGTTCAGACAGGATGTTTGCAGCAGGGAGCAGTAAATCTGTTGGGAACTGACTTCCACTGGCTCTAGCTTCAAGGCAGAGAACCCTAGTGTGGAGATTTGCACCTAAGGTGTGTATGGAAGAGTTCTCTGATAACTTCTGTGGAGGAGTGAAGAAAGTAGGAGTGGGAGGGGAAAAGGTTAAATGTAATAAAAAATAACTAAAAATGAGCTTCAGTTGATGTTAAGGCAAGCCCTGGAGCATGGCAGTTTCTTTACATGTGTGGGCTAAGGCTTCCTGGTCCACGCGCTGTGTGTGTATAATCTCCACCCTTAAAACACTCTAACTTTATGAAAAAAAAGCAAAGAAAACTGAAGCCCAGACCTATGAAATATTTTTACCCCAGCAACTTACAAGTTTTTATGTGGTAGGACTGGGATGCACATCCTATAGTTATGGTTCCAAAAGAAATTGTCTATTACTGTTATTCTGTTTAGTAGGTATGCCTAAATGGGCCATGAAACAATTTCTGTTCCTAAGCAAGAAGCAAAATGAGTTTATTCTGTGTGATTTGAGATTTCCAGAATTCTTTAAGATAGATATGTGTGTGTATGAGAGAGAGAAAGAGATAGACAGAGANAGAGAGAGAGAGAGAGAGAGAGAGAGAGAGAGAGAGAGCCATGCATGTGGATTCCATGTGTGTTGGAACCTGCAGATCAGAGGATGGTGTTGGATCTCTTGAAGCTAGAGTTACAAGCAATTGTGTACCACCTGACATGGGTACTGAGAATTGAACTGGGGTCCTCAGGAAAAGCAGCAAATGCTCTTAACTATAGCGCCACCTCTTCATCCCTTACCAGAAATTTTGCATTCAAACATTCACAAAATGGAAATAAAGCTTATATTTTTCATAAATAATTTACATCTCTCTAATACTAAAACCTATGCCATATACATTACAAATGTAGTTTAATCTTTAGATGTCTCTCCTCTACTTGAATATTCTTTGTAAGCTTTCAATTCAATTTATTCATTTCACCACTTCTATGAATGAATTAATGAACTTCCAAACAATAAACAGCATGCAATGTATCAGACATTGCTGTGTGACATGCATACAGAAGCAAGCACGATGCATCATCTCCCTTCAAGAGCTCAGAGTTCAGAGGGGATTCAGGCAAATAAACAAATAATTAAAGCCTAATTGGATGATTGTTGGCTGTATTCATCTAAACTAGAATTCTGAGAGTCAGCATGGTGATACGCAGTTCACACAAAGAGGACTGAAGCCCTAAACTCCTAGGTTCAAAGCCTAAAACTAATAGATGTACACTGCAGTATATGATGTGTGTGTGTGTGTGTGTGTATGTGTGTGTGTGTGTTTGAAAACATAATTGCAATGTGGTCTGAGGAGGGGTGGAAAGACAAGTGAACAGATAGAACAAGTCAGATCAGGGTGAACTGTATTTTCTTGAACTGTGAGCTAAACAAACCTGCCCACTCAAGTTGCTTCTGCAGAGCCTTGATAGAATGTTAACGAATGAGGGGCACTTTCCACCCTAGACTGTCATGGAAGCTTAGCATGGTTGTCCTAAACCCTGGGCCTTCACTGTCATGTTTCCCTTTTTCACCTGGTAAGGTGCAGGGATGAGATACAAAGGCTTTGAAAAAAGTCCAGAGCAGCTAGCACTGTAGGTCAAAAAGGTTGAAATGGGAGTCCTTCAAGGTCTGTACGTCAAGAGGCAAGCTGATTTTTCCAGAAGAAAAGCCGGAGTGACAGTTATAGTCACTGAGGAATGATCAGATGTTTGGGGGCAGGTGGAAAATCTCTTTCCTTTCTGGAGGCAGCACAAGGGGAATGGTTTACAATCCAGCGAGACATGGAGAAGGTAGAAAAAAATGCCTGATACAGATGTTTTCTTTATAAACAGTGGGCCATGCAGCCACGGATCTGCATTACATGTGTTCTATGGATCTTTTTGATCTCTGGGAGATCTTTTTCATTGAAGTTGTCTCATAAACTTGCATGGTTTCTATGAGGAAAAATTAAAACTTCTATAACATCTGTATTACATTCTGTCATCACATGCACACAGACAGACATTCATACAGAATACATGCACAGCACATACAGGCATGCACTAACGCATACATAGCATACACATATACCACACAACACACACATACAGTTACTCACACACTTATATAACATGTCGCATAGCACATACAGAAAATACACACAGAGTGCATACACACCGCACACAACATACACAAAGGCATACAGATAACACATACATAGCAAATACATAGTGTACATCACACAGCATACACAGCACACAACACACACATCAGGAACACATTCAGCAATAGCATGTGCAATACACATAGCACATAACCACTGCTATATGTATTGAACATATACATAGCACACACATACAACAATAGATAGACGTACACATATACATAAGCACATGCATTCACCTAGAGACTCACACATACACGCATGAAGAGAGAGAGAAAAGACAAGGTCAAAACTTATTGCTTAGGATTGATAGTGATAATTGCGAGCTGTTGTAGGAGAACATGTAACATAATAGCAACCTTACCAAAAAGAGTTTTCACATTATCATATTGGAGACAGATAGCTGCTAGTGTTACTTCAATAACTTGACAATGACAAGGATCAAACTCTGTCATTTATCTTGTCACCCTGTGGTGGTTTTTATGACAATGGTTCCTATAGGCTTGTATGTTTGAATTTTTGGTTCCCAGTTGTATGGAACTGTTTGGAAGGATTAGGGAGTGTGTCCTTGATGGAGGAGGTGTGTCACTGCAGTAACTTTGAGATTTCAAAATTTATTCCCAGGTATCTCTGTCTTGGCCTCATTTTTATGGATCAAGACATAAGCTCTCAGCTATTGCTCTGTCACTATGCCTGCCTGCTTGGCACCATGCTCCCCACTACGATGGTAATGAGCTCTAATTTTCTGGAACTATGAGCTCCAAGTTAAATGCTTTCTTTTATAAGTTCCCTTGGTCATGGTGTTTATCACAGCAATATAAAAGTAACCAAGACACGCCACATGCTCATTACTATATATCATGTGATACTCACTTCTTGGCATCAGTCCAGATCCAAGGTTAGATCAGGAAGAACAAAGGATTGTGTGGTTGCATGTTCCGTATCTGAAGAGAGCAAAAGTCCCTAAAATATCCCTTCGTGGATTCTGCCAAGGGCTCCCTGGCCTAGAGCTGATTGCTTAGTCAGTATTTATTGCCCCCTACAACACCTAGTTAGAACTCAAGTTTTGTATGGAATGGTACTGTGCTAAGCTAAAAGACTACATTTCCCAAGATTCCTTGTAAGTACCTGCTTTAGAATTGTAAGTTTTGACTTTTAGGGTAGTTTCTTGTGTTTCCAGCTTTATTTCCTGCTCAAGTACCCCCTCCCCAAATCCTGTCTGTAATGTAGAGTCATGGCTAGCCCGTTTATTACTCAGTTACGGACTGAGCTAGATCACACCTTTCTCCCCTTTTTGCTCTCTGGATAAACACAGAAAAAAATGATTCCCACAGTGACTTCAGCCCTAAGAGAAACCGAAAATGATGCACTGGACTGCACATTCCCCTGCCCACCTCCTTAGCTTGGTGAGTAAGAGGCCAGGATGGCAAATAAGGCACTCCCTTCAGAGAAGAGAGACTAAAAGCAGAGATGATGTAATTGTTTATCAACACTTGGTACTTGTCTGCTGTCTCCTTCCCTTCCATTCTCTCTCTTTACCTCCCTTTCTCTCTGCTTCCTTCCCCTCGTCCCTCTTTTCCCCTATCCTAGTCTTTATATGTATTTATTTGTTCTTTGCGAAAGTCTTTCTGTATAGCTTAGGCTGGTCTCAAACTCACAATTCTTCTGCCTCTGCCTCCTAACTGGTGAGGTTACAGATGCCACACCCAGGTTCAACTTTATTTTTTTTTAAACTTAGAGGTGGGATGGTAGCCACCTCCAAGAAGGAAATCAATGATTTCCCAGGACCATTTTGTTCTTAGGACTATCTCTGTGTATTCCTTCCTAGGATCACATGTGGGTAGTTTATATTTTATCATCAAAGGAGTTTGAAGCGAACAATCCATTAACTGAATTAACTCGAAGCCCACACTCGGGGAGACCTGCCCCATAGAACCACAAAGCCTTAAAAATCTGTATCACTCCATATCAATCCAAGACATCTGCAGATTCAACCATCCACTGGTCACATGCTGGGTAGTTAGGTCAATGATGGTGGCGTCTGTACTGAACGCCTACAGACTATTTTCATCGTCAGGGTCCTCTGAGCGACACATTGAAACAGCTATTTATGTAACATTGTGTTATAGTAAGTGCTCTAAGCGACCTCCAGATGATTTCAATTATATGGGAAAACACGCAGATTCTCTGTAAACACTGTGGTTTATGATGTGAGGGCCTTGAGCAGCTGGGCACTTTGGAGCTTGAAGGGGACATTTGAGACCCGTCTACTAACTGGGTCTGTGTGCTGCTCCTTCTTGTCATTATCCCAACCCATGTTCAGTTACGGCTCTAAACAAGCTTTCAGAAGTTCTTCAGAGAGACTAGGTAACAACACTACTGTGCTTCAGTAATAAACTCTCCACAAAACTAAGTGCATACCTCAATCTAAACTCCCCTCTATCACATTAAAAGGGCATGTTTAGGTGGTGGCGCACACCGTTAATCCCAGCACATGAGAGGCAGAGACAGGCAGATCTCTGAGTTTGAGGCCAGCCTGGTCTACAAAGCAAGTTCCAGGACAGCCAGGACTGTTGCACAGAGAAACCCTGTCTCAAAAAAACCCTAAATAAGTAAATAAATGAAGCAGATAGATGCATTTCTCTTGCCCACAGAAATTAAAAATCAAGAAAATGAAAGCTGGAAGCTGTTAATTATTTTTAAAGACATGTTCTTATTCTATAGTACAGGCTAGCCTTAAGTTCATGATGATTTTCATACTTCAGCTTCTAAGACCAGGAACTGTAGGTATGAACCTCCGTTCCTGGTTAAAAGTTGCTTAGAATTCAAATGTGTCACCTCAGACTCAAGTGGGAGAAGTTACCCAGCAAGTGATTAATTTTGAGGTTGGGTAAGTAACCACTCCTCTGCCATAGCATTTTTCTCCTCCTGGAAAGAAAATATAGGAGGCGCTGCTATTCTGATGCAGAGTTGAATAATTCCCCAGGGTGGGCCACCAAGTTACTAGGTCCAGTGTGTGCAGTCTGGGTACTTCTGCTCCTCTTCCGCACTTTCCATATGCCTTCATTTTAATTCTGTTATAAGCTCAGGCTACATTAAAAATTTATTTGTGTGTGCGTGTATGTGTGTCTGCGCGTGTGCGCTCGTGCGTGTGTTTCCTTTTGGAGGCTAGAAGTGGGTGTTGAATTCCTGTGGCGCTGGAGTGACAGGCAGCAGTGAGCTGCCAGGTGCGGGTGTCGGGTCCTTCACAAGAGCAGGACTTGCTTACTCTTAACTGTGGAGTCATTTCTCAAGCTCCAGGAAGCTCATTTCTAGATGCCGTGCAGGTTCTAGCGTGAGCTCTGCTTCCACCATCTCATGCCGTGTGGCTGTGGCCCCTCTTTCCCGTGGACCATTTTTTAAACCCTTGGAGCTCACTGCCTGGGGAATGTCTCTTTTCTCATTCTCCACATTAGTTTTGCACAGTGGACTCCCTCAGGAGCTGTTGTGGATGATTGCGAAGCAGCGGAATGTGGTGAAAAATACTCATTTAGCTGTCTTTCTTCAACACTGGAAGGTCAACGTTGTATATTTGCCCTTTCCTGGCATACCCACAGGCTACTGCTTCCTTCTGGAACACTGGTTCTCAACCTGTGGGTCTCGACCTCTTGTGGGTTGACCGACCTTTTCAGGGGGTTTACAATGTCCTGCATATAGGATATTAACATTATGATTCACGACAGTAGCAAAATTATAGTTATGAAGTAACTACAAAATAATTTTATGGTTGGGGGTCACCACAACGAGAAGAACTATATTTAAGGGTCAAAGCTTTTGGAAGGCTGAGAACCAGTATTATTCACAGAACCGATTCACTGTCTTTGTGACTTTACATTACTGCTGTCTTTTAATTGTCAGCTCTCTCTCTGCACAGAGATATTTGAGTATCTTGATCAACTATACCTCCCAGTTGCCTTCTGAACATGTGCAGAGACCTTCAGTCACTGGGTAAGCTGTCTTGTCAATGTTTCTCATTTACTGTTTGCTCTCACCCAAGAGAACAGAATGAAATTTAGGTAGCATGTTTAGTGCTTTCCACCTAGGTTTAGTATTAATAATTTAAAGGTAGATTGTCCCTACTGTCCTCGGCTAACCTACCATGCAGATACCTCAAAATCTGAAAGCAGTATGTTTTATTTTTTTTTCTGCACACCAATGTCTACAAGGCATATGCATGGAATGGGTTTGGGTGTTCTAAACTAGGACTTCTATCCCAGATACAACTGCTTAGAACACTCATGCCTTTTGGATGAAGGTCAAGCTGTGGATTCTGGTACCCTGGACCACAGTGTGCTGGGCTGACATTGGCACAGTACTCTGTGTAATCAAAGTGCTACAAAGGCACAGCTCATTGTAGATGGTGCTTCCACAGCTGGTGTGAGCCACCGAGGGGAAGACTCCCCCAGAACTGTGCCTGAGGCCAAAGCTACAGACCATAGAAGGAGAGATAAAGCTTGGAGAAAGAGACTCATGGGTCGGAAAGAGTCTCTAGGTCTCAGGGTCAGGGTCAGGGTTGTCTGCCTACTTCACTGCAAATTGGCTAGTTTTATGGCTATGATGCCCCTGCAGTTCCCACATCTGAACTGCTGAGGGTAGACCTCTGCCAACACATGCCAAGGAGCAGAACAAATTCCTGGGTCCTGTGTGGCTAGAAGACAAAGCAAAAAGAAAGAAGGGATTGGTCTACATGTCTACTTATGCCCCAAATCTCCAATCAGATGGAGGAGGGCTTTGTGGAGAAGTAGTGAGTGCTCCCTGTCATGGAAGGACACCTGGGTTCAGAGAGGCCAGGGCTAAAAGATGCATTTAGCACAATATGACAAAATTACTTAGTTCATGGGATTTAATTAATGAGTTAAGCATTTGAAGTTTGAACACAGGCTGGACAGCTCCATCCTCTGCTCAGAGATGGTCCTAAGATATTGCTAGCTTCTCCTTAACTGTATACTCCACTTCCCTGTGTTCTTGCTGCGTCTGTTACTGTACCTGTTTACAACATGGCTGACTCTCTCTCTCCCACCTAGCACAGACCATGTTTTTTTTCTTTTAAATCTCAGAATATATATATATATATATATATATATATATAATCTTGCTGGACCAAATTATGTCTCTTTGGGTGAATTTCTATTCTGAAACAATTGTTGCATTAAAAATAAGCCTCTAAGGTAGGAGCCTGATGATTTGGGGGAGTCAATCATTCCAGAAGAGTTAGTGATGATTTGGGGGAGTCAATCATTCCAGAAGAGTTAGAGGATACTATTTTTACTTAGGGTATCTTGTGTAATTTTAGTAGGTTTGTGTTATCTCTGCAGGAAATATCTTACTACTAGTAAAAGTGGCCTTTCCCAAATGTATGACAGCTAGGGTACACATCGCCCAGTTCTACACTTGATTTTAGCCAGAAGGTTGAGGTGATCTTTCTCCCAGTTCTATCTGTGAGCTGACAGTTATATATACATCAGTTTATGATGGTTATATATACATCAGTTTATGACAGTTATATATACATTAGTTTATGACAGTTATATATACATCAGTTTATTTCATGTATTATGTTTGTTCTTCCCTCTGTGAGAAAAACCTGCTACAATGGAGGCAGCTTTGGGTAAACATGTTTATTTTTCAATTTGGGTATATTATGTCTTCTCTCTTTTTGCTTCTCTCTCTGTGTATGTGTGTGTGTGTGTATGTGCATATGTGCATGTGGGGACCTGAAGTTGACATCAGGAAGTTTACTTTTTGTGGCAGGATCTCAGTCAAACTCAGGGATCAGCAGTATGGCTAGTCTCCCGAGTCAGCTTGCTCGGGGCTTCCCCAGTCTCTGTCTTCCAAGGTTGGGATTAATGGTGGGGTCATCACACACACAAGGCATTTATATGGGTTTTGGGAATCTGAGCCCCGGTCTTCTTGCTTGCAAACTAGCGCTTTAACTGTTGAGCCTCCTTCCCAGCTCCTTACGACATTTTCTCTTCATGAAGGTGTTCGGATTCAGAGTCATGGCTGAGAGTTCATATCATAGATGTCAGCAATGGTCATTTGAGGGCTTGCCCAGGCTATCATTTCACATGGCATATGTGTCTGGCAGATGATGCTGGCTGTAGGTAGATAGGCTCTCTTCTCAATGGGTCTGTCTCCTCTCTGTTCCAGTGCCACAGGGTAGTCAGCCTCATCAGTCTGGCTGTTTTCCCCAGCAAGCATCTCAGGAGTGAAAGGTGAAGCTGAGCTCTTGTTTCTGACACAGTAATTACAGAACCATGAAAACCACTTCTGCCTTTTATTGGCACAGATTGGTAACTAAGATCAGCCCAACCCAGGATGAGGAGAGAATGATTTCATCCCTCAGTGAAAGGAAAGTCAGCAGGCTTGTTCACAAGTACGTTGTTTATAGTCTGGCAGTGGTGGCGCAAGCCTTTAATCCCAGCACTCGGGAGGCAGAGGCAGGTGGATCTCTGTGAGTTTAAGGCCAGTCTGGTCTACAGAGCTCGTTCCAGGATAGGTCCCAAAGCTACAGAGAAACCCTGCCTCGAAAAGCGAAATAAATAAATAGATGAATAAATAAATACCTTGGGTTAGGTTGTGACATTGCTGACCTGGATGCCACTGAAGTGGGCACAGGTCATTCTTCTACGTCAGCATCCTAGTTCCTAGGATAACAAGCACCCACTACCATACCCAGCATTGTAGATGGGTCCTGAAACTCTCCCATGACTTTCCCTCCAGTGTTACTGCTTTACCACATGTCTTCCTTTATGGGCAATCTATGTCTTTGATACTTTATTCTTTTCTTAACTGATAAATTAACTACTTGTCAACTAACTCAGTGAGCATTGACAAATAAGTACACTGTTTATCTATAAAGTAAACTACTTTTATTTTGTAAAAGACTTGAATAGCTTGAAATAGACTTTTTTTATAAGAGCAATGTATTATGAAGAATATTTACTTTAAGAAAACAAGACGCTCGGTGGCACTGAAATCACAGGGTATCTGTGTGTAACTGCATAGAGATGACTTGAAATATGGGGACTATGTCCTAAGGATACAGATTCTTATAGAGCCAGGTTCTGCAATATCAAAGTCAACCAACCACTGAGAAACTTGGGGTAAGTAATTTATCACTTATTTTGGTGGAGTGAATGCCAACTTCAGAAGCTACTAATTTAATCAGTTCATGAAATTTCATCCCTAAACATATTTTAACTTGAAAACAATATGCTGTGTGGGACTCCTCAGAAATTGACAGAGTGGGGCTCAGTAAAAGAAAATGACAGGGCTTCAACTAATGGTGCTTGGTGATCAGATACAGAGGCTTAGGGTGAGAAACCCTCCAGGAACAGAAGCAGCAGGCAAGGTTCCAGTTCAGAGACTGGAAAAGGCTTCATAGTTCAACATTAAAAGATGTCTACAGATTAGCTTTTGAGACAATGTATCAGACTAAATGTATTCTTTAAAAAAAATCTGACCTTGGGTTTAATCCTTGGTATTGCAGATATAAACAATTTTAACTCTCCATATGTAAAGGAGAAACATTTTAACTGAAATATTTTTAGATAATAGCAAAAATTATAAACCTATAACGCTAAAATGTTTGCAATTGATATTTTGAATATAACACCAGAAGACCATCCCAGTGGAATTTTTTATAGCTGTTTCAAGTTCTACTTTTTCCACAGTTTGCCACTTTTCTGACTAACTACAGGCTGGTTTTATCTGTTTTTTTTTTAAAGATTTATTTATTTATTACATATACAGTGTTCTGCTTGCAT
>LOJH01018677.1:9294-21626 GCA_001685095.1 Ellobius talpinus
TTAATCCCAGCACTTGGGAGGCAGAGGCAGGTGGATCTCTGAGTTTGAGGCCAGACTGATCTACAGAGCAATTTTCAGGAGTACACAGAAAAACCCTGTATTGAGAAACAAATTAATAATAGTAATAATTATAATAAATTAAAAGAAGAGGGGTGGCAACAAGGGCTGGGCTAGTGGCTGTGGAAGTGGTAAGAAGAGCCCCGGCTCCAGGCTGCACTGGAAGGGCTCTTATATGGAGAGCATGTGCTCATCAGGCGGATACTGGCCAAAAGCATGACGAGGGTAGGATTTAGGACTGAAAAGAAGGATGAACAGGAGTGCTTGTTTGCTGTACTTGGGGAGATCAGAGAGGCAACAAGCCTTACATGCTCACATTCAGGGCAGAAGCCTGGAAGAATTGCAGGAAGCCTAGAGCTCACCCACTAGGGGTGTAAGGCGAAGGAAGAAGGTCATGGCAATGAACGCTTTTCTGAGTAACCAACCATCCCAACCTCCATGGTTATCTGCCCACATTACCTTCAATGACCACAACATCAAGGCTGGATTTCTTAATGTGGTGTTCAAGTCTGGTTCCTAGTTCCCATCAAGGCCTCTGACTGTGCTGTCCCCAGTGCTTTGGCTCAGATGTCGCCTGCCTATCTTCTACTCCATTCCATCAACATCTGCTCTCCTATCTCCTCAGTATAGTTATCAGGAATTCTTTGAGAACCAAGGTAATGCCTTGATCTCCTCGAGGTCTTAGTGAGTGAAGCAGGGCTTCACTTCACATTAGTAGCCTGAATAAAAACTGCACAACGGATCGTGGCTGACCCTAAGTCCACTGCAGTGGGTCAGTAGGCCTGACTTCCCATACAGTCCTATGTGACAAGAGGAAAACAGGGCCAAGGAGGTGAAGTCAGGCTTGGAACTAGACTCAGATTGGAAGGCCGACTCCATCCCCCAAGCTGCAGGGAACAAAGGTCAGGGGAGAATAATTACTCACATGTGTACAGCACTGGAGTTTCTAGCCACAGACATTATCTCATCCAACCCTGGCACAGCCTCACGATGCAGATATTCTTACTTTTCCTCACCTTCCATCTAAGGAAACTGAGGCCCAAAGGGCCAGTTGCTTGCCGAAAGTCAAACAGCTAGGAGTGGAGGCCTAGGGACTCGAACCAGGGTCAGACTGTCACTACGAGACTAAGCCACACACACGGAGCTAAATGGGAGGTTATCCATTGACTCTGGCAACCATTCCACTCTCTACCCTTTGAGCTTTCCAGCTAATGATAGCATGAAATGACATTTCCTAAGCCCTCAGGCCATTCCAGGACTCATCCATATCCTTGAGAACAAGGAATCATCCATATTCCAGGCCCCAAAGGCAACAGTTGGAAAAGGCTTGAAGATAATGCAAATCCAAAGAGTGGTCAAGGTCCCTTCTCTCTAGGAGCTGGCCAGAGGCAAGCCCCACCAGGCTGTGAGAGAGGGCGGCTTCCTCCCATGGTCCCCCAGCTAAAATACCCCTGGAGAAGTCTCTCCCAGTTATGCTCCTTTCCGGCTGGGCACTGGGCCCGGACAGCTCTTGGCTGGCAGCAGCTGGGCCCTTGCACCTGTCCATCTAGCTCCCATGCTTCACAAACACACCGCACCCCCAAGCTTTATGGCTGCTTCCAGATGGCCGGTCACTTATGCTTTCACCTCACTTTAGGCCTTTTCCTGAAGAATTTGATTTCTTTTCCTTACCCTGTTTTCTCCCCCAAATGCCTGTTCTCCACTGCTCCCCCATCCCCATCATTATCTTTCTCTTCCTTTCACTGAATTTTGGATTTCCCCACTGAATGTATACTTCTTGTTCAGTCTGTCCTTTTGGCCCTAACTGTAACGAGATGGAGTGCTAGCTTCCTCCTCTGTCACACAGAGAGGTTTAGACACAGTCATCCCTCCAGTCCCCGTCTGCTTTAATACTGGGGTCTTGGTTGTTTTGTATGCATGTGTGTTTGTGTGTAGATGTTATGTATATGTGCACACATGTGGAGACCAGGGCTCAACACCGGGCATCTTCCTCTTACTTTTGGAGACAGGGTCTCTCACTGAACCTGGAGCTCGCCGATTTAGCTAGACTGATGGTCGACAAGTCCCAGGGCTCCTCCCGTCTCCACCTCCCCAGCAATAGGATTATATGAGTGCTGGGATTATAGGCCTCAAACGCAGAGTCGCCTGCCTCTGCTTCCTGAGTGCTGTGATTAAAGGTGTGCACCACTACAATGGTGCTCCTGGCTTTTTTTACACAAGTGCTGGGGATTGAACTCAGGTTCTCATGCCTGCACTGGAAGCACTTTACTGACTGAGCCATCTCCCCACATTATTATTATTATTATTATTATTATTATTAATTGTGTAGTAACTTGCATTCATTGTGTAAATGATGGGTTTCATTATGGCATTTGCGTACAACCCATTATATACTTTGCTCATGTCCTCCATTATTCTCTCTGGCTCCCTTCCCACTAGTTCCTTTCCTCACCCAAATACTCTCCCTTCTAGCATCATCTCAAATGCCCTTTGCAGAAAAGTGAGAACTGCTGCAGGGGAGGGGAGAAAAGAGAAGGTGAGGCAGGAAGAAGTGGCTTCCAGCCCCAATGTTCTCACTTGCCAGCTGGGCCGTCCAGTCACTTCACTTCTCTGAGCTTTCCTCCTTCGATTATAAGATAGGATGGATGATAATGATGATGATCACTTAACATGGAGTAAGGAAAATGTATGACAATTGACCTTGTACAAGGTGACAAAGGTCTTTATGAACTAAGTGGCAGGTGGCAATGGGTGTTCTTAAGGACGCAGAAAGGTCCCAGGGTCAGTAGCAGAGACACTGTGGCTGGTCAGCCTGGCTTGACTCCTCAACCTCAAACACACAAGGTATACAGCCTTGGTAAGATGTTCCACGCCTGTTCCTCTCTTCTCTGTCAGGAATACAGGGACAACATAATAGCAATGTTCCACTAACACCTTAGACTGTTGTAGGACTCAGTGAACAGTAAGGGCCTGTCACCTACTAAGTGTTTAGTGAATATTACCCCAATGTTAAATTCAGACCCAGCAGGAATAATGCTCCCCTGAACTCATGTACTAGAAACCTAATCCGTGTAGGATCCACAGTAAAGGCTGCTGAACCTCAAAGTCAGCTTCATGGAGGTTGTGCACTGCAATTCAGTTTGGGCTCTTCGCTCCAAGCCATTGGTCCTAGGATGAGACATGAACAAAGCCAGGAAGAACCAGCATACAATTCTAGCTACTCTTGCCAAAGGGGACACTGTAATACATAAGGGACCTTGAGCAACCAGGCCTGTGATCTTGTATGCTTAGGTGACAACAGAGCCTGCACCCTGACCTTCTGAAATACGTGCCTTAAGATCCTGTTCACCTCCAGCTTCAATAGCTGATCCCCAGAGGGATAAATCTCTGAGGTAGTAGGAACCAGTGGAAATATTTATAATTCCCCAAGTTATGGATGTGAACTGAATCACACATCCATGTTAACCTCCAACGTCAAAGGCCAAGAGCAACAACAGGGGTTAGTCTCTCAACCTGGGACACTTAACCATGGCAACAGAGGCTCTGGCAGAGGAAGACAAATGTGAAACCTCAACTAAGATAGAATTGGGAGGTTGAGCAGGAAAAGGCACAGACCTGAAAAAGGGCCATGCAGGTAAATGCCCCAGGCACAAAGATGAAATTGAGAGGAAGGGCCATTATATCTCAGGTCTTAAGCAAAAGGAAGTTTCATCGGCATGATGTTGCAGGGAGCCAAATGAAAATGGCTTCAACCAGGGCTCAGATGTACTTCATGGTAGAGCATTTCCACAACATGGGGTTCAGAGTTCGAACTCTAGCACTATGAGAGAGAAAAAAATCCCTGCCTTTTTAAACCAGTGAAGTAAGTAAGTATGGCACACACCTTTAACCCCAGCACTTGGGAGGCAGAGGCAGGCGGATCTCTGTGAGTTCGAGGCCAGCCTGGTCTATACAGTGAGTTCCAGGACAGCCAGGGCTACACAGAGAAATCCTGTCTCCAAAAAAAGGAAAGAAAAAAGAAGTGGGCTGAGAGATACTGCATTATGCTGAGAATGGAGGGTGGCAAAAAGAAGAGCACACACAAGATCCCAAAGGCTTGTGTTCCAGAAGCTGAAGAGAAACCAAGGAAGATATGGCACCCTGAAGGCCACTGAGATCCCCTCACTCTACCATTCAGGGATTTGAAGCATGTGTCTATGATTGTACTAGCCTAGAGGGGCCAGAGATGGGGGGGCTGCAGTAAAGACAGTGTCTCTAGGGTCCTCAGGAAAAAGCTCCTCTCTGTGTCAATAGATGGAGGCAGGGGAAAGTTCTCCACAGTTTGGCTCAAAGTCATCCCGAGGATTGCTCTTTTTGACACAACCTCACACTTTCTTTCCAGTCCTATATTCCTGGCTGTGTGCAAGCTATTTCCACTTGGATGTTCTGCCAACAGCTTAAACTAAACATGCTTAAAGCAGAGTTTTGCTTCCCCCACAAAGCCTCACACCTTCCCAAGGCCTCTAGCTTCACTGCTGAAACCCAACAGCTCAGGGCCAGGCTGCCTGGCTGCTACTTTCTTCCCTTCTCTGGCACCTCACACTCTCTTCCTTTGAACCCCACGCCTTTCCCTGGATGATATTTCTTTCAGAATCCTCTTTGCCATCCATCAGGCTGCAGCCCTCTCCCACCCTGTACATGGTTTCAAGAGATGGCTATGACTGTCCCTGAATGGGACTGCCTTTAACTGGGCTCTTGCCTCAACTGGAACCACTTAGACTTTCTGCCCACATGTGTTCACCATTTACCATGAATGGATGCGGTGAAGCAACCATTCTAGATGAAGGAAGGAAGGTATAGACTCAGACGACAGACCAGTTGGTAGCCTAGGGGAGTTTGACCTCAATGGTGAGTCAGTCAGAGTTTGCTGTGAATTCCAGCTCTGCTACTTACTAGCTGTGTGATCTAGGGCTTGTTTCACCTCTCTGAGCCTTGATCCTTCCTTCCAAACTGCGGCTGGGGGTGAGGGATGGGGTCCTTGTAGCTGTAGCATGTGGAGGCTCTGGTTTCATCTCTAGCATAGTAAAACATAATAATAATAATAAGTCAACGACATGGAGATGATAGTTGGTTTCCTAGGGTTCTTGGGAGGTTAGAAGGGAACACAGAGGAGGGGCCTACACTGGATGAGCATTCTCAAAGAACAGAGTGGGCAGAACCATCCAGAAAGATGAAAGAACCCCAATGGCTGGAACTGTTTGTGTATCTTTATTTTTTCTGTTATGTATAAATGTCAGGAATTCAAGCAGGGAATCTGCTTGACTGGGTCCAGTTGCTGGCCCTCTCCAAACATTCCCCTGCCCCTTTGTCAATAAGAAAGCACCACTAGAAGCTACAGTGCGACTAGGGCGCCAAGGGATGTTCGGTTATCTGCAGATTTCTATTTTTCTGGGCCCTTTCCTCCTAGTAACTGATATTGTTCCATTTCTTCTTCTCCATCTTTTTTTTTAAACTCAAGAGCAAAAGCAGGCCTGTCCAAGCCTGCTGGGCTGGCCAGGGTCAGAGGAATGCAGCCGCTCCCTCCATTGAACGGCCAGGCCAGGCCAGGCACTCGATCAGGCTGGCAGCAGCAGGCACAGGCCAGGCCTGGGAAGCTCCAGCACCTTGCTCAGAGGGGCTGGAAAGCACTACAGACATTAGCTCATCACTCCCTGGCAGGGGCCTACTGGTCTGCTATTCTCACTAGCATCTTCCAGATGGGGAAATGGAGGCACAGGCCCACTTAGAGCGATTGCAGATGCCCAGGTTCTAAGATGGCTTCTGGGCAGAGTCCCCAGGTTGGTAGGGAAGAAGGGTCACCTGAACTTCCACTAATGGACTTCATTTGTTTGGATTGTTGGGGTGGAGGTGATTGTTAAAAGGGGACTCAGACTACAGCCTCTGAAGGGGACAAGGAGAGAGCTGGGATGGGTAAACCTTAAACAGCTGCAGATGCACTCAGAGATGGCTAACTACTCTCCCTGAGAAGAGGTTTACCGCTAGCAGTACCTCTGCAGGAAGAGGCACGGAGACAGTCCACAGAACCAACAGCCAAGGGTTAACAACACCTGCTTGGGGGTGGATTAGTATGTTTTCCTCTAGTACATTCTTGTTCACTCAAAAGCCGGTTCCGTGAACAATTACATTTATAATCACATAAAATGTTATTTTTAATTACTAAAAGAAGAGAGAGAAAAAAAACAGAGCTGAGGATTCAGTTCACTGGTACAGTATGCATGAAGCCCTAGATTTGATCCCCAGCAGTGCAAAAACAAAACAGAAACAAACAAACAAAAAAAGAAAGGCTGGAGAGATAGCCCAGGAGTTAAGAGCACATACTGCTATTCCAGAGAACCCAGGTTGAGTTTCCAGGATCTTCAACCATCCAAAACTCCAATCCCAGGGAATCCAGCACCCTCTTCTGGCTCTGTGGCCACCAGGCACCATGGGCAAGGCACACATACATAAATGCACACAAAATATCCATACTCATAAAATACAAATAAATAAACCTCTTTTAAAACTTTTAAAACAATAAAGAAAAATAAGATGTGCAGCAACAGCACCTGGGATGTGGACAGAGCACTGGACTTGGAGCGAGAAGGCCCGGGACAAATAACTCTGACTCTGAGTCACAGCTGTCCAGGAAATGGAGGGAATCACATACAGTTGGCAAAAAATGAAAAGAAATGGTCTTTGTGAAAGAGGCTTTTTAAGAAAAATATTCATTATAAAAATTTCAAACATTCCCAAAAGAAAATGAAAGCCTCATACACCCATCCTCAACAATTTTCTCATTTAATCTATAGCCCCATCAGGTCTCCTCTGGCCCACACTGAACTATTTTAAAGCAAATCACAGATAGGCACCCTTTTCCCATAAGTACTCCACTATTAAACTGCTTTATGAATGTTTACATTTTCATAATTAAAAATAATAGGTGATAGCTGTAGAAAATTTTGAAAATGAAGAAACAATTTATTTATAAAGAAAATAATAAAATATCACTCATAGCCCACCACACAGAGACAAACACATTTCAGAATAATCAATTATTTTTCTATGCATATATTAATTTTTAGCAAAAATTGGATCATATTGTATACGCTATTTTAGGTATCATTTTATTTTAATTATAAAAATAATAAGACAATATTACAGAAAAATGAGAAGAAATTACCCACAATCCCTTAGCACCTAATATAAAAACTGTTAATAGTTCAATATACTTCCTTCCCATTTTTTTCAATTTGCATTCATAATTTTACCACTAGTAGAATACTACTGATTATGCACTTTTCAAGTTATGAATCTATTCTAATTGTGAAAAAACAATGTAATCATACTGCAAAAAAAATTCAAAAAGGAAAAAGAAAAATATTACTTATAATTCCACTACTCAATTATAATCACTGTTAACATTTTAGTATATTTGCACCCAATATTTTTTCTATGTATACTTATAATTTCAACAAAAATAGGTCCAAGTACTTAAGAGGCTGAGGCCAAATGACTGAAAGTTCAAGGCCTTCTTAGGCTACAGAATAATATCCTGCCTCAAAAAAAGAAAACAAAATATACTTTTAAGGAGCTTAATAACTATAAATGTACATTTAGTTAAAAGAAAAATAAGCTAGATGTGGTGGCACACATCTTTAGCCTCAGCACCTGGGAGATAGGGGCAAGGGGATCTCTGTGAGTTTGGGGCCAGCCTGGTCTACACATTGAGTTCCTGGACAGCCAAGTCTACATAGAGAGACCCTATCTCAAAAAAAGAAGACATTGGGTTGCTGAAATGATTGAGCAGGTAATGAGCCTGATGGCCTGAGTTACATCTCCAGGACACACATTTGAAGCTACCCTCTGACCTCCACACATACACGGTGGCAGGTGCACAAGGGGCACGCATGCACTCATCTCCCACATGCACAAAATACATAAATACAATTATATAATAGAGAAAATAGAAAAGGATAATTCAGAATCATGTCCCTTACTGGCACTGCCTCTCGGGTGTTTCTCCGGCCATGGCTTTATTCCCATAGTCCTATGGGGTTGGAAGCATAGAAGCCTTCATTTTGGAGCCTTTGTAACCCCGCACCTCTGCCCCATATTTACACAACTTTGTACACAGGCTTTTTATTCAATATTTTGTCATGAATAAAAGTTCTTAAAATCTTAAAATGAATTTGGGAGGTAGTGGTTAAGTGTGAAGATTAAGAGTAGTTAAGGTACCAAGGGAAACTCCCTGGCCATAGACCTTTATGATTGGTTTCTGTTATAAACAATTCTCCTTCATATATGTGTATGTATGGAATGTGTGTGTATATGTATATGACAGAGAATTGTTTATATGTGTGTATGTATGTATGCTTATTTATATGTAGCCCAGGCTGCTCTAGAACTTGCTGTGAAGCCCAGGTTGGCCTGGAATTTGCTGTGTAACCCAGGCTGTCCTGGAACGAATGACCCTCCTGAGTACTGGAGTAACAGGTGTGTGCTACCACATTGGCTTTTCTAAATATACTCAAATAAATGTGTGTTGGGGGTGAAGAGATGGTTCAGGAGTCAAGAGCATTTACTGCTCTTGCAGAGGTCCTGGGTTCAGTTCCAAGCACCCACATAGCAGCTCATAAACCATCTGTAACTCCAGTTCCAGGGAATCCAATTCCCTCTTCTGACCTCCTGCATGCATATGGTGCAAATGAAATCACAAAAGCGCGCACGCGCACACACACACAATTTTTAAATTTAAATTTGTAACTTTTCACTTTTCTGTATACACATTGACTATATTTTGGGGGTCCATTTCTACATTTACAAACTGACCTATAAGTGTGATTATCTTTTACCAACCCCATTTTTATACCAGTCACATGGTCCAGGTAGCTTTGGCAGTGGCGAGTAGAGTTTTGAAAACAAACCTGCATTCTCATCTTTTCCTTCCTGAGTTTAGAGAGCTCTTTCATCCCCCTCCCAGTCTGATATTTCAATTACTCAGTCAGCAAGTGTTATTGAACCTGAAGGGTGTGAGCTGTGGCAGGGATGGGGTCAAAGGAACACCAACACCAATCCCAGCATGTACTAGTCATTTTACCACCCAGCATCAATCACTCAAGCTGAAGATTCCTTCCTAATCTTACAGTTTCTGTTAATTTCTTATGATATACATTTAATAGGAAAACTGAGTGCATGCATACACCACCAACACAGCCTCTTACCCTAAGACCAAACAGCTAGCAAATGGCAGAGCAGGGATTTAATTCAGGCGACTGACCCCCTGAACCTGCACTCTGGACCTCTTCTTTGCCCTCCAAGGCAGCAGGGTGTAGGGCTGTAGGGTAGAGACTGCAGCCACCCTCGCCAGAATCAAAACTCCCTTCCTCTTGACTGTGCCAACTTGGGCACTTCTCTGAGGCTAATTCACCTTTGGTAATCCAACCTCACAGGGCTGTCCTAGGAGTTGAATGAGATGATGGGAGAGAGAGGATGCTCGTTGTCCAGCTCATGACTGACATTTAGAAGGTTATGGCTGGGTGAGCATCACTTCTCTCTTGGCTTCACAAGCTTGTGGTCTACTTGCTAAGTTGGAGAAAAGAGTTTAGAGGAGCTCCGAGCTAGCCCTGGGGCCGGCTGGGAAGTCAGTGATCTAAGGCGTATTTGCCTAGAAATGCAAATGTTTTCTTTGCCCCCACTCAGTCTCTGCCACTAACCTCAACTCCCATTCCCCCAAAAGGAAATGGGTGACTTTTCTGCTTCAAAGCTGAGCGCTTATAGCCCCTCTCATTCCTACTCTCTGGGAGGTGGGCAGTGGAGATGACAGGAAGTCACCCTTGAGGTGGGGGTCTTTCTGGAACTTGGGCATATAGAAATGTGGTGAAGGGCGCTCCTTTTTCTGACCTTCAATGGCCCGGATGGGGGAGGGGGCTAGCTGTTGAGCAACAGCTCCGGAGACACTCCAGAAGCTGAGATGAACATATGCCTCTTTCTAACAATTGGCCTGGGAGCCATCCAATAGATGGAGGGCGGATCCACAGGTCTGGGATCGGGAGCCTGCATCCCAGCTGCGTCCTGTAGTTTACGAACCAGCCCCAGAGTCCAAACAGAGGTGGAGGGCGCAGGTCAGGGGTCCAAATTAGCAACCGTGATTTAAAAGCCTAGCCTAAGTCCGCTCCTTCTCCACCCTTGCTTTCACAGAAACTTTTCTCACCCCAGGCAAATACCGAGAGGCTTTGGAGTTGTACCTCTCTCTCCTGCTACCCCAGTAGAACTTTAGGGTCCCACAGACCGCGCCTCTTCTCTGCAGGAAACTAGGCAAGACCCACAGTCTTCGAGCCAAGGGAGAAAGTGTAGCAATGGCGTGTGGAGTGTGCTTGTTACCCGGGTTGGACTTGCAGCAGAGTGACTGGGGGGCAGCAATGAGCAGCGCAAGAAAGGCTGCTTTCCAGCCCAACGGGGGAAAATGGATTTCCCTAGTTATCCATCTAGGGTACTCACCCCAGCTTCTTCAAAATGCCAAAGAAGGGCCTAGATCTGTCTCTCCATTGATGCCCCCTATTTGTCAGCAAGCTGGTCATTTCATCAACAAACAAGTCTGACTCTGTTAGAAGAGCAAATCCAGGGCACTTGCGATCCTAGAAAAAGAAGAAAAAAAAGATCTTCAGGTCTTCAAAGCCAATTATGACACAAGGCACACACAGTGAAAAGGTCTTTGTAACATTCCTCCCCCGTTTCCTAAACATCGTACTTTTTCAAAAGGCCATGTTTTATAAACGGTGTAAAAACTGAGTTGTTGAAAGGAGAGGGTGGGAGGGGTGGGGGACTTGATTTCAGGGGTGTAATCTTGGAGGCCTTCCTGCAAGGGGTGCAGTGGGAGTTTCCAGCCGCAGGGAACATGCCTTGAAATGAGAAGCCCCAGATATCTTTTAGTAAGGATTTGTAAGAAAACGTACCAACACAAGAGAGATATGCTCCAAGTGCAAAATGTTGTTCTTGCTAGATGTGAATAATTATATAATCATAATAAAATAACCTGGCATCGTGGGAAGGCAAGAGGAATCTCTGCGAACTCTGTGGCAAGCTTTTCGAACCCGCTGCCTGTTTTTGGCTTTTCCGTGAACCATGTGAACTGCATGCGTGCACCTAGCCCCACAGTCCCGTAGAACAGCATTTCTCAGCGTCGTCGCATCCTGCCTGCCTCTTTCTGCCCTGGATGACCACAGGACAGAAAGCCTTGACATCAACCCTGGACCTTGAAGGAAGCCACGGCGGCTGCCATATGATCCCTCTAAGTAGCCCTGAACAAAATGTAGGGAGTGTTGGGGGAAAAGCCCCCTCCAACCTCAGCCCTTCCACGACGAGGCGAGGTAGCCCGAAGAGGGCAAACCGGCTCACAGAAAGCCCTGCAGGAAACTAAGACCGTGCCTTGCCTACCCCGTCCCGTGTGCAGGTCCCTCCTGTGGGTCTTTCTCTAAGCCAACAACTCTCCTCTCTATCCATTGAAGCCCGTCCTGGCCACCCGCTTGATTTAGGTCAGAAAACAGACACTAACAGCTCTCCCTCGCCTCGGTGAAATTACTAAGTGGAATTTATTGGACAAGTCCATGCAGGGTGGTGGGGAGAGCCCACGTCCTGGGTTCGGGCTGCCACCAGTTTTAGAATCATAGATACGGGCCAGGGCACTGGGAGAGAAGTGACCATAATCTGGAACCAGCAGCCCCACCCAGGTGACTGCGTCTTGCCCCCAGGGCTGAGGGGCCGGAGGGGACGCACGGACTCTGTTCCCCAGCCCGCCCTCCGCTTTCACAAGATCCACAGTGACTGCACCAGCTCGAGCGCCTTTAAAGGGCCACACACGCCAGCCGCCGCTATAAAATGTTCCCAGAGGCACAGCTGCAGAAGTGCGCTGCCTAGCTGCGGTGAGGAGGCTCGCTCCGCCCGGCCGCTCCGCCCACAGCCTATGGGCGCGGGGCTGCTCCCAGCAAGAAGGACCAGACTAGAGGAAGGCGCTGCACCCTCTCGGGCCCTCCGTAAGTATCCAGTTCAGATTTTGCCACCAACTCGTCCACGAGCCAGGACATGTGCTAATAATGCCATAAGCCAGTTATAAAGACGTGAAAATTGGGGGGAGAGGGAAAAAAGGGGGGGAAAGGGTCTGTCCTTCCTGGGATTCCTAGCCGTAGCCAGCCTGCTACCGTGTGCGCCAGGGCTCTCTGGGCGGCAATGGGGGCTTGAGAGCCCGGGTCCCCTCGCCGAGA
>LOJH01018678.1:7877-21625 GCA_001685095.1 Ellobius talpinus
TTTAAATTTTCCAATTTTGTGGAGTACAGATTTTTGAAGTATGACCTAAATGATTCTCTGGATTTCCTCAGTTTCTGTTTTTATGTCCCCTTTTCATTTCTGATAATGTTAATTTGGATACTCTATCTCTGTCTTTTGGTTAGTTTGGATAAAAGTTTGTCTATTTTATTGATTTTCTTGAACAAACAACTCTTTGTCTCATTGATTCTTTGTATTGTTTTCTTTGTTTCCATTTTATTGATTTCAGTCCTCAGTTTGATTATTTCCAGTTGTCTACTCCTCCTGCATGAGTTTGGTCTGTTAATTCACTAGTGTGGGACTTTTCTAGCTTCTTTATGTAGGCATTTAGTGCTATGAACTTTCCTCTTATCACTGCTTTAATTGTGTACCATAAGTTTGGGTATGTTGTGTGATCATTTTAATTGAATTTTAGGCAGTCTTTAATTTCCTTCTTTATCTCTTTCTTGACCCAGAGGTGATTCAGTTGAGCTTTGTTCAGTTTCTATGAATTTATGGGCTTTCTGAAATTAGTGTTTTTGTTGAATTCTAACATGATAATCTGATGAGATACAGGGGGTTATTTCATTTTTTTATCTGTTAAGGTTTGCTTTATTAACGAGTAAGTGTCCAATTTTAGAGAAGGTTCTGTGGGGTGTTGAGAAGGTAGATTCTTTTTTATTTGGGTGGAATATGCTATAGATGTCTGTTAAGCCCATTTGAGTCATAACATCTCTTAGTTCCTTTATTTCTCTGTTAAACTTCTGTTTGACAAATTGTCCAGTGGTAAGAGTGGGTTGTTGAAGTCTCCTACTATTAGTGAATGATGTGTGATTTAAGCCTTAATAAAGTTTCTTTTACAAATGAGATTGCTCTTGTATTTGGGGCATAGGTATTCAGAATTGAGACTTCATCTTAATGGATTGTTCCTGTGATAAATATAAAATGACCTTCTTCATCTCTTTTGACTAATTTTTCATTTGAAGTCTATTTTGTTAGATGTTAGGATAGCTACATCTGCTTGTTTCTTAGGTCCATTTGATTGGAAAATCCTTTTCCAACCCTTTACCATGAGGTAATGTCTGTTTTGTAAAAGAGGTGTGTTTCTTGTATGCAGCAGAAGGATGGATTCTGTTTTCATATTCAATCTGTTAGCTGGCAGGATTTTATAGATGAATTGAGTCCATGGGTATTAATGAGGTATTAATGACCAGCAATTGTTAGTTCCTGCTATTTTTTGTTGATGGTAGTAATGTGTGTTTGTTTCTCTTCTTTGGGATTTGCTGGTATGGGATTATATACTGCATGTATTTTTGTGGGCGTAGTTAACTTCCTTGTGTTGGAGTTTTCCTTCTAGTCCTTTCTGTAGGGATGGATCTGTGGATAGGTATTGATTAAATCTACTTTTGTCATGGAATATCTTGCTTCTCCGTCTATGTTGATTGAAAGCTTTGCTGTATATAGTAGTCTTGGCTGGCATCTGTGGTCTCTTAGTGTCTGCATAATGCCTGACCAGTTCCTTCTGGCTTTCATTGTTTCCATGGAGAAATCAGGTGTAATTCTGATAGGTCTGTGTTTATATGTTACTTCGTCTTTTTCCTTAGCAGCTCTTAATATTCTTTCTTTCTTTTTTTCTTTCTTATGTTTAGTGTTTTGACTATTATAAGGCAAGGGAATTTTTTTGTTTTGTTTTGTTTTGTTTTGTTTTGTTGTTGTTTGGTCCAGTCTATATGATATTCTGTAAACTTCTTGTATTTTTATAGCCATGTCCTTCTTTAGGTTGGGAAAGTTTCCTCTGTGATTTTGTTGAATATATTTTCTGTGCCTTTTAGATGTACTTCTCCTTCTTCAATTCCTACTATTCTTAGGCTTGGTCTTTTCATGGTGTCCCAAATTTCCTGGATATTGTGTGTTAAGAATTTGTTGGATATAACATTTTCTTTGACCAATGAATCTATTTCCTCTATTGTATCTTCAACACCTGAGATTCTCTCTTTCATCTCTTATATTCTGTTGTTTATGTTTGCAACAGTAGTTCTCCATCATTTACCCAGATTTTACATTTCCAGAGTTCCCTCAGTTTGTGTTTTCATTATAGACTCTATTTTAATTTTTAAGTCTGGAAACATTTATTTCATCTGTTTGATTGCTTTCCTGTGTACCCATCTGACAGATGAGTAATGGGGGTCTGACAGGTTGCATATCTGTTCATGCCTCCACCATTATGTGACAGTAGACTTTATATCCTTGCTAACTGACTCTGGAGCTCTGGCCATTAACAAGCACAAACAGCTACACTCTAGGAACTCTCTGAAAGCATCTATGAAACCCAACATCTGTGAATGACTTACTAAACTAAGATGCTCACTACAGCATCTTATTTAGTCCAGAAGTGATAGAGTCCAGGCATCAGTATACTATACCATCCATCTTACTGAATCTTCAGTTGTTGCTAGGTCCTAGTGACTCCCTCAGGGAGGTGATGAGAAGGCATGGAATCAATGGCATAGACCCCAGGAGTCAGGTAAAAGGCAAACAGCAGACTCATTTGCTCAGCAATGGGGCGAGCCTTATATACCTTCCTCCCAGCACCCAGGCTTCATTTCAATCCATTGATATTGCATGGTCACCCCTCATTGGCTAGGCATGATCAGGACCTCTGACAGCGCCTGTTGCTAGGCCTCAGGCAGACTCTAGGTTGGCTCATCTCTCGGCCTTGTAGGCTTTATCTTGCTACATATCTACCCTTTTTTATTTATTACATGGGTGCTCATTGAGAGCCAGAGTTCTTTGCTCAGGCCTTGTTGATCCCACCTCAGGAGGGCTCAGCAACTGTACTGTACCTGTCTTAGATTGTCCTGCTGAACAAGTTCTTACCCATCTTGACTATCATACCTCAAAGAGCATCCATTCCTGGAGAGCTGCCAGGGTGGGGGGTGGGGACTAGATAATAGCCTTTTGAATTTCAGATAACCAGGCATTCATAGCTTTCTGTTCAGGACTGCAAGAGCCATTACCACCTGAAGAGTCACCTTAGTTGCTGTCTACTGATGCTGAATATGCCACAGGAGACATTTAAAGAGAATAAGGATTAACCATACCACCCTGCCAAGTAAGGGATATGTGAGCATCCAGGAGGGATCAAATAGCCTTTTTATATTATGCCAAACTTTTTTCAAAAATGAAGAGTCAAAGGCCATAAACTCTGCCCTTATCTGATATAACTGAAAAAATTTATGTGTTAACTGAAATGAATTATATAGAAACTTAGTTGACCATGGGCCCTTATCTTTAGACAGCTCCTAATGTGCTAAACTAACATTCCTCATCTCAAAAAGCATCTTGCAAAATGTGGGAAATTGAGAGTCACAATTGAGACTCACCAAGGTGTTTAAAGTGCCAATTTCTTCCTCTAATGATAAATCAGTTTGTTTTGGGGGACAATGAAGGTGATTATACACATTACCTATCCTGGGTTAGTTACTCCTTGATGGAACAGGCTGATCCATGGCCAAGGGCACATCTCTTACTGGGCCATATTGGTGTTGTGGCAGTCTGAGGAAAAACACAAGCATACCCTCACCCATGGGTTAGTTAGCAGGGGTGCTGGTGTCTGCCATTGGAGGGCGATGGGATCACTTCATCTCATTAGGGGAAGGGGTGTGTTCCTTGGGAGAGATGCCCAGTGCTTGTAGGCCAGGCTGAGACCCCTGCCATCAAAACTAAAAAGTTCATATGGAAAAAGACCTCTGTTAAGGCTAGATGAGTATCCCTCATAGCCTCTGGTTAGATAGTCCTGTCCAACAGCTCCTTAAGAGCTCTGTTGGTAGCTCCACAGTGGCTTGTCTCTGAGGATTGCAGGAGATACCAGTAGTATTGAAAATCTTCTAGGACCCCAGAAAGTCATTGAATTGTTGAGAGGCAGAGGCAGGGCCATTGTTTGGATTATCAGATCCTCCTCTTACTGGTGGGGCTAAGGAGCACCCCACCTGGAGTTTAAAGGGGCTGATGCTTTGGCAGGCTGTGACCTCAATCCTTTGCAAATGAAATCCCTTATTGCATCTGGGGAACTGGGTCCTGGGTTGTGCCTGGGTGCAGTCACATTGCAGATGGCCCTGTTTGCTGCACCCCAGCAAGATCTATCTAATTGGGGGCCCTCAGGGGTGTCGTTGGTGCACTGCCTGTCTGCAAGGAGGGTATCCAGAGAAGCGGTGAGGGCAACGATGGAACTATTACTGGGGTCAAGATCTCTTGTGGCCAGGAACCACTTGTGAATGTCCTCATTGTCTGCAATTGCATTGTGTTTTGGGCATTAATCCCTCTCAAGCCAATTGTTTGATTAAAATTTCCCTAGTGAGGCCCAGATCTACTCTCTGCTCCACTGCCTCATTGACATGAATGAGAAAATCAGTAAAAAGTTTCCCTGGCTTTTGAGTAAGATTGTGGAAGTAAGCTGAAGGGTCCTGCGGGGTGCATGTCTTAAGAGCTTTGAAAGCCAGGTCAGAGACCTGTTGCTAGTAGGCTTGATGGCCAGTCTGTGCCTGATGGATGGGATGTACAAAGTTACTTCGTCCAATGAGCATGCCAAGGGTCACTGGAACATTAATTAAGAGGCTCATTAGGGGCACTTTGTCCCAGGTTGAGCAGAAAGGCTTCTGCTGGATTTTGAGGTCTGAGATTGGGCAGTCTGCAGCAACTGGGGATCATACCACACTGTGAAGGATTTTCTGCCTTCAGGGGCAGGTGGACACTGAGGCACTTCATTCCAAGGGTACCACAGCAGAGGTGTAGCCTTCCATGGTGGGAGTGGAACTGACCGGAAAGTGGCACGTGTGGTCTTAACTGTGGTCATACTCTCCTCAGCAGGTTTTGACTGAACTGTCTGCCTCCTCATTATTGAATGCTGTAGAGAGATCAGACATGGGAGGGGTGGAAGTGATGGAGAGGTTACCCATTTTTTTTCAGCATTCAGGGGCTGAGCCTTGGTCCCATCTCCTGGGGGGTCAGCCCTTATGTGGGGGTGCTGGGCAAACTGAAACAGAACAAAGTGCCTTCCTAACTGGATGGGAAGACCAACATGATAGACAACACAAAAGAAGGAAAGAAAGGGTGTCCCAATGCTTACCTGCCGAAGGGACCAACAACACACATTAAGGGGCCTTCTCACTGAAGCGTACAGTCTTGGGGGCGCTGTCCAGCACCGCAGGTGAGGGGAGCCAGAGAACTAGAACCAATGTCAGGAAAGCAAAAGCAACTTCTCTTCATGCAAACAGCAATGGCAAAACCAGAAAATAATCAAAACCCCCAAATCACAGCTGCAATGAAAGACAAAAGGACCCTGACCAGGCGAGCTCAAAACCCACTCCTGGATGGGCCTGGGAAGATGGAAACGCTAGAGGAAAGCTACAGAGAACTTCGAAACAAGGTGGCAGTGCCCATTGTCAGGAAGGGAGGATTAATGGTAGCTTTTGAATATGAGAATCGCTCTTTGGAGAAGCAGGAGAGGTCTGAACACACATGCCAGGTTCCTAATGCTTGGTGTGTGGTTGCAGGCAGGAGAGTCCACCTCTCCAAGTCTTCATTTTTCTAATTGTGTGTGCCTGTGCGTGTGTGTGCAAACGTGCATGTGTGTGCATGTGTGTGAAAGAGAGATGTAGGCATGTGTGTGCTTGAGGACCTGGGGACTCCCTCTTGTGTGCATGTGGAAGCCAGAGGTTATCTTCAGGTCTCATCTATTTCTCTCCACCTCGCTTGTTGAGACCACATCTCTCACTGAACCCGAGTCATTGTTTCAGCTAGCCTAGTGGGGCAGTGAGGTCCCCTCTTGGAGCTTGGATTACAAGCCTGTGCTTACATGCCCCACCTTTACTTGTGTGTTGGGGATCTGACCTCTGAACCTCATGTTTATATAATAATAATTTTATTCAGTGAGCCGTCTCCCAACTAGCTCCCTGATGTTAATATATGCTCCATGGGGGAGAATTATAGGCAACCCAGGAAGAGGGTTGCCTATCACACAGTGTAGGGAAAGCACCCTTGGAAACATGGGGAGTAATGGGAGGCTCAGGAGAGGCATCCCAGTGAATAAAACTGGTTTGAATTAAGTCTAAGGAATAAAATGAGAAAAGTTAGGGTTGTCTATATGTCATAAACTTTCTGATCTCTCCCGCAGCAAGGGAGCTCAGATAAAGATTGTGCTTAGCTCTCCCTAGATGGTTGTTATCCAAGACAGAGCAGAGCAGCTCAACAGGTGAAATGCTCCACTGGGATGCCATATTTCCATGCTCCCCAGCAGGAACTTGTCACCTTTAACACACACTAAAATTACAAACTACAGAGATGCATTAAAAGCCTCCACTACCTAAACCTGTAGAGATCTCCTCAGGCAGAGTCCTCCCCTGTCACGTCCATCTAGGTAAGTGCTCTGCACACAGTGCAGACTCAGAAGGTGGTCGGGTCCCAGGCAGGCTGTGGGAGGAGGAGAAGTGGGGCTCAGGGAGGTTTTCAGCATCTTCAGAGAAGACACTGACAGCCCCTCTGCACAGGGACCGTGTGCTGCAAGGCAACAAGTGTGTTTTCTTCTTAGGATATTTCCTGAAACTCCTAAAGTTTAGTTAATTTTTTCACCATAGACATCAGTGTTTTATATTTACATTTTGACTGAATTAAATGATTCACAATGAAGAACTACATCAATGCTTCTTTTTATGTAGTATGTTTTAGTGATTTAAAATTATTTGTATGCCTTTATTTAAACAAATGAGGATTTTTACTTCATATATTCATTAAAATCCATACTTTTGCTACATTCTCAACTAAAACAAAACTATTCATTATATAAGTCACCTATACTTTAGGTAACTAAGAACAATTCCAAGGTTTTTGGAAGGAAATGTCCTTCCTTGTGTGAGCATCATCTAGTAGAGGACATCATATTACTTAGCCGTCTCCACCGGTGTTTTCTCCTGAAGTCATTTGATCCCGATTCGGTTTCAGAAATCTCACACCAATGCTCTTGGCTTTTTGTCTGTGACTACACAGTAAGACATATCCTCAGAGGGGATCTTGGTGGCTGGAACACTCAATATTAACTACACAGTGAACACAGTGACCATTTTCCCTCTTGGTGTCTAAAAAGCCAAGACCCAAATTCCAAGAGCCTGAGAGGAACATTTGTGTCCATTAATCTGCCCTGTGTTCCAGTCACTGAGAAAGTGCCCCTTCCCAACACCCGACAGTGGAGGTGCTGCAGTTTCTTTTGTTCAGAAGAGAATGCAGGATTTAGTCAAGCCTCACCCTGTCCTGATCTATGCTTAGTGTTCAGATTTTCTCAGTCTGGATCTTTTCATAAACCCATTAGAACAGACATGAGCAGTCGCCTTTCTTATTGCTAACGTACAGAGACTAAGAGGAGAAGGAAGAGACAGCTGTGCAGCAGAGAGCAATCTTGGTCATGTGTATTAAGGAGTTTCCTCCTGAGCCGAAGACAAGCAGAATCTGCTGCAGGCTGTGGGTGTCCCGGGACAGCAGGGTCAGAGATGAGGCTCCTGCTTCTGTATTTCAAAGGAGCACTTTCCTGTGCTGTTTTGGGGTGTAGTAAAACTGTTGGTCAACATCCTAGCTACAAGTCTGAATGCAGAGAAGCACCCACACTTGTTTCAGTTAAAAAGGTGACAGGGATTAATTCCCAAGATACTTTTCAGAAGCAGCCATCACTTCCTAGCCCAGACATTCTCCTGGCATTCGCCATGGCATTTCTGCAGCTCCCGTACCTCATGGCCTCTCTGGACACAGCACTGACATCTGCTTGTGTGTGAAGGTGATGGCCTTCCTTCCCCGACACACCAGCCATCTCTCTAGAACCTTCCTGGTTTTCCAGAAAGAATTATGCAATGAGCAGAGCACACTGCTCAGTTGCACCTCATCCCAATCCCTGGCAGATGTGCCAGTTCCCCTTCCAGCCCTCTGTCCACGAACTCACAGAGGGGACCAGAGTGATGACAGCATGGTCAAGGTGAGCAGGATGAGCGTGAAAACTACAAGCACACTGTTTGGTGAACATAAGAGTGGGCAGGTACCATTCAGTCCTGACGAAACTATGCTCTTTACCCATCCTTTCAACACCAAGAGATGGGCGGGCCGACTCCATGGTGAGGAGGAAACAGATGTATCCATCCTACCTGCTTCTCCCTGGAGCAGTGCACATACTGGGACATAAGCACTCTATCCTGTAGTGACATCTGCCAAGGGTTTACTCCTCTTATTCCACTCTCTACTTCCAACCAGATCACAAGTTCGGGTCACTGTCCCAAGCACTTGTCACTTGTTAGAGGCCCGTTTGGTGATGTCAGGTACTACAGGGCTCTCCCTGATTGCAGCAACTTCAGGATGACACAGTGTCTGCGATCATGGCTTTATGAACTCTGCAGTGCAGGGCAAACTAACTCGATCATCTTTCGGGGACATCCCTACAGCTGGCTCTCCCAGGGAGCCTCAGGTTTCTCTTGGTCATTTCTCCCTTCTTGAGTATTGTTTTCCTCGTCTGTGCACTAAGACTTTTCTTTTTCATACTCATCATGTGTGACAATTTCCCAAGCCCATGTCACTTTCCCTGTGACTTATTTCCTTATATACAGAATGCCAGGTGTCTCTGAATCAATCGGTGTTTTCATTCTGCAAAAGGCGATCTGGGTTCACAATACAATAGGCGATCCTCGGACGCCCACAGGGGCAGTCGCCCTAACTTGTCTGATTGAGGATTATGTCTTAAATGAGGGTGGACTGTTTCTGTCCTGTCTCCTGACTTCCGAGGCCATGCTCGGCGTGAGCTGATAAGGCTCACCTGGGAGGGGATGGTCCTGAGGATTCCTGTTCTGTGGTTTGCTGTGAGGTTCACCTCCAGATGGCTCCCTGTGATTAGTCTAGAGGTTACTGCATACATTTCTTTACATCATGCCCAGTTTAAAGATCTTTGCACGGCATGTGCTTGATCTGTATCTCTGATTGACGAAAGTGTGGTGCCACACTAGGAGACAGCAGGACGGCTGCAGAAACGTTGTCTGTGTCTCTCCTGGCCTGGTGGCACTTGTGATGACAGGATGGCATTGCCATCTTCTTATTCTGTCTTCTGGATGAAGGAGGCTTCTCTGGTGGTCACCTCCAGAAAAATATCGTTTTCCAGTGGTTCCAAGGCCTCATCTACTGAAGTTGTGTTTTCATGAGATGGATCCCATTTTCCTGAATGAGGGTTTACAGCTTCAGCTTTCAAAGGACCTTGGACAACAGAGTCACTGTCCTGTTGTGGTGAAAACGTACTGTTTGCATTTTACAATGAGCTATGTGGAAGGATTGAAGGTTCCTCCTCCTCCTCCTTCTCCTCTCTCTCTCTCTCTTGATTTTGTTTCTAATCTCTGCTGACTGAGACTGAGAGTATGTCAGTAAGCCCATATACTATACAAAGAAAATAATAACTCAAGGGTAATTCAGTATATAATTCAGTAAATCTTATTTAAAACTCTATTAGTACTGTTATTGCCATTATTCTTACATTATTATTACTATTAATTTTATAAAAGTTTAACTTGTCCTAAGGATTATATAGAATTTTATTCAGGAAATTTTCCACACATATATGTATTCTCACTTCATTCACGTTTGGTGCCTGTGGACCTCAGAAGCAGCTTTTGGATCCCTTGGAACTGGTGCTACAGGAAAATTGGGACTGCCTTGTGGGTGCTGGGAACTGAACCTGGGTCCTCTGCAAGAGCAGCAGATGCTCCAGCCATGGAGCCATCTCTCCAGATACATCTCTAACTATTTAAACTGACTATCTACCTTAGCTCTGATTTCTTTCTTTTCATTTTATTTATTTATTTTGTGGGCAAAGGATAAGGAGGCATGCTTGCCGCAGCACACTTCTTGGGGTCCTCTGAGTTGGTTCTTCCCTTCCAGAATGTATATCCCAGGAATCAAACTCACATCATGATGACTGACAGCCAGCCCATCTGCACTTTGAGCACCTAGCTGGTGCGGTGTTCAGGAACTTGGATAATTCTGCTCCTCCTTCACATCTTACAAGTTCCCTGGTCTAAACAAGATAAAATCAACACAAACCTTGAATTTCAGATGATAATTGCTATATGACTAGGAAAATTTTATATTATTACACAATTCAGGACTATGATACTTGAATTAAAGTAAATGTTTGCACTGCATGATAAAGAACCTTCCAGAAGATCCTTCATCAAATCTTCTGGTGTACATCTGAGGCTTGGACTTCCTGAGTCTGAGAAAAATCACTGCTTTCTCAAGGAGGTATGGATGCCTAGATGCCTGTGCAGCCCACTTTTAGGATGGGTTTGATAATTTTTCTTTCCTTAAAACCTTACAATGGGAATGGCTCTGGATCTATTGTAATTATAATTCAATTTCTATTTATTTATCTTCACATGTCTAAGGAGAAAAACCCCAGACCATGTTCCTGCCAGTATATAATAACTGGACGCTTCTCGCCAAGGCTTTTGCTATGCTGTGAAGTGAACATATATCTCAGATGCAGTTACAAAATGGGATTCACAGAAAATGCCCGAAATGGTGCCAGCGTGCTCTGGAAGGGACTGCTCAGACATTCTACTGCTTTCATATTTAATCTTCTCTGTTTCAGGCAGAGCAGAGTGATCAATTGTATTAAAAACTTTATTAACCCTCCCAAGTCATAAACATAAGGAACCTCATGAGAATAAAGCCAGCAGCAGACATTCCACAGCTCACCCTGGGCAGGAAATACCGCCATGCTTGGTATGGAGACATCATCTTTCACACATAGGGTTTCCCTGACACAGCACACGACTGTCCATATGTTCTAGAGGAGATGACCGCAGCTCAGCCTCAGAGTGCTCACAGTCACACTCAGAAGAAATGGCAGACTGTGGGTAGAATGTGGTGCAGTCTGGACTCAGAGTTCCCACATATGAAGAGCATTAGGTCTGCAGCAAACGAGCAGGACAAAGAGAGGTGGAATAAAACGGCTCTGGGCCTGTTTGACCCCAGGACACTGTTTCATGCCAGGGTCTCATTTCTACTTTCCTGTAACCCTCACTGACCTTCACCCAAAACTGTGGAGCTCTATGTGCCTGACCATCACGATGATGCAGATGAAAGACAAGTTGCTTTCGACACAGGAAACCTCAAATATGAAGCAACAAGAAGAGAAATGTTTCTATGACACATGGAAACTTTTAATGTGGAAGGAAGCTTAGACAATGGTGGGCATAAGTGTTGGAATGGCAGAGAGAGGGGATGGTTTCTGGACAGTTTGAAGGGAGTCAATATTAAGGGGAATAAGCCTGAACTGTGAAGCATTGACAAGTCTTCCTGAGGCAGCGATGCTGTCATTGACTGCAGTTGATGAGCAAGCCTGGTTTTGCCATATGGAATCTTCTTGCTGTCCTCCCCACACAGTTCCTACCTGCTTCTTTCAGGCATAAAATGAATAAAATCAATAAACTGTCCCGTAACACTAAGGTAAGAAACACCATTTTTTTCGAAGTTGGAATTGGAGTCGCAGGCAACAGCTTCCTTGTTCTCTTCCACATCCTCAGGCTCGTTCGTGGGCAGAGATCCAGACTCACTGACCTGCCCATTGGTCTCTTGGCTCTAATCCACATACTGATGCTGATAACCATGAGTTTACTAACTACAGACATTTTTATGCCTTGGAGGAGATGGAGTGACACCACATGCAAATTTATTATGTTCTCGTACAGGTATTTAAGGAGCCTCTCTCTCTGTGCCTCTAGCCTGCTCACCATCCTCCAGGCCATCACCCTCAGTCCCAGAAGCTCCTGTCTGGCAAAGTTCAAGTGTAAATCTCCACGCTTCATGCTAGGTTGCCTTCTTTTCCTCAGTGTCGTCTATGCATCCATTAGCTTTCCCCTCTTATCATACGTGACTGCGACCCCTAATTTGACCTCATCTAGTCTTATATACCTCACAGAATCTTGCTCTCTTGTACCCATGAGCTACTTTGTCCAGCACACATTTTATATATTATTAGTCATCAGAGATGCCATCTTTGTAGGTCTCATGGCCTTCTCCAGTGGGTACATGGTGACTTTCCTACGCAAACATAAGAAGCAGTCACAGCTTCTTCACAGCACCAGGCTTTCTCTTAAAGCATTCCCAGAACAAAGAGCCACACAGACCATTCTGTACCTCATGAGTTTCTTTGTTGTGATGTATACCTTGGACAACTTCCTTGCCTACTTAAGACTCAGAAGTGATGATCCCGTGATTTATTGTATGTCGATTCTCATAGGTCATAGCTATGCCACAGTCAGTCCTTTTCTGGTCCTCAGCTCTGAAAGAAGTTTAATTAACGCTTTTAAATCCATGTACGTGAGGACAGTAAACGTGATGGCTGAAGGATGCATGCCTAAGTTCTCTTAAGATAAGCTGGTACACTGCCACCAGAGCTATGCTGTGATATTGCTCATGTGTGCTTCCTTTAAAATGAAAATTTTAAAGTGTTATTATTTTTTATAAATTATTAAGATTTATTTATTTTATGTATATGATGCTCTATATGCATGGATGCCTGAATGCCAGAAGAGGGCATCAGATCCCGTTATAGATGACTATGAACTACCATGTGATTGATGGGATTTGAACTTAGGATCTCTGGAAGAGCTACCAAAGCTCAACTGCTAGGCATCCTTCCAGTCCCCAAAGTTATTACTTTTTATTGCTGTTAAACCTATTTACTTTGATATATATGGCTGGTAGACATAAAAGAAAAGCCACATGCTGGATACATAAATGTTTTATACTCTCCAGGGTATCTTCAAGGGAGATATTGGAAAGTGAATCTTACTTGCCATGATGTCATGGTCTAGGCTACCCATACTAATTTAAAATATCTGACAGATGTGATATCTGATTTACCAAATGAGGTATGCAAACACTTATTATTATAATAATCATATAACCAAAATACAAACCACACAGAGTCTATGTATAAAAAGCAGTCCTAAGGATGGCTAAACAAATTGCAGCCTCTCTACACTGGGTTGTTATTCAGGTTTCAAAGGAAAGTGGATTCTTCACATGGTACCACACAAATGAGCATGAAGCCACCATGCTGACTGAATAAGAGTCATGCAGAATGAATTCTGTGTGGATTACTTGGAGCATGAAGAGCTAAGAGACTCACACATGTAGAGACAAAGCAGAAGGTCATTCTCAGCTCAGGAGAGATGGCCATGAGTGACTGGCTGAGTGGGGGGGAAGTGGTACAGTTGGTGGGTAAAATGTAAATCCCCTTGATCTCCTTTTGTGGTGTTATTGCTCTAGCTAGAACCTCAAGAACTATATTGAACAGATATAGAGAGAGTGGACAACCTGTCTCATTCCTGATTTCATTGGGATTGTTGTGAGTTTCTCTCCATTTAGTTTGATGTTGGCTGTTGGCTTGATGTATATTGCCTTTATCATGTTTAGGTATGTTCCTTGTATCCCTGCTCTCTCCAAGACCTGTAACATGAAGGGATGTGGTGGATTTTGTTGAAGGCTTTTTCAGCATCTAACGAGATAATCATGTGGGTTTTTTCCAGTTTATTTATATGGTGGATTACATTGATAGATTTTCTTATGTTCAACTATCCCTGCATCTCTGGGATGAAGCTGACTTGATCACGTTGGATGATTTTTCTGATGTGTTCTTGGATTCAATTTGCCAGTATTTTATTTAGTAT
>LOJH01018679.1:247-15558 GCA_001685095.1 Ellobius talpinus
TAGGACAGGCTCCAAAGCTACAGAGAAACCCTGTCTCGAAAAACAAACAAACAACAAACAAACAAACAAACAAAAAAGTTGCCTCCTTGGCCTGTGATTCTGGAAACACCTTCCATGTCATGAGCATCCAAATGCTAGACTAGCATCCAGTGTCCACTGTGCCTCTGTCGCAAGGGCAGCCGGACCAGATGACCTTCCTTCCTTGGTGACACATTTGCCATCCTGTTGTGTCACTGCCTTTCCTGATAAACTGGAGCCTCACAGCCAGAAAATACCAAAGGCCAAGTTCTCTCTGGCTTCTCTCCCATTTCTCTCTGGTCCGTGCTTAACTTCTATTCAAAGAATCTTCCCACTGGTGACCCAGGGCCGGTGGTGAGGTAGTCTGTCTCTAAGACACCTCCAATCCCAAGCCCCAGAGACACCCTAGTTGCCTGCTATGAGTTATGATAAAGATGTGCTATTATGCTCTGTGCGGTCCTACTGTGTGCTGACTGTTTGCATGCTTCTCACAGAAGGAGGACTGCGGATGGGATCACATTAGAGCAGGAGGTTCCTGAGACTCAGAGGGGTTCCATGGCATGTGAGCAGGTGGCCAAGCTAAACTCTGGCTATCGTCACTGTCTGAGCTAGGGTTTCTATTGCTGTGAGGAGACACTGGGACTATGTGACTTCTAAAGGAAAACACTCAACTGGGCTGGGTTACAGTTTCATGGGAAGCAGGGCAGTGCAGGCAGACATGGTGCTGGAGAAGGAGCCGAGAGTTCTACCTCCAGATCGGCAGGCAACAGAAAGAGAGTGAGACACACTTCCTCAGCGAGGCCATACCTACTCCAACAAGGTCACACCTCCTAACAGTGCCACTCTCTGTGGGCCTCTAGGGGTCATTTTTATTCACGCTACCACGGTCATCCGGCCCCAGATCTACATGATGGCTCTTGTGCAAGAAAAGGACAATGTTATCACCAGAAGTGCAGGTGGGAACACATTACCTAGGAGCCAATGACCAGGACACAGCAGCCACTGAAAAGCTCTCCTTTCCTCTGGGCTACCCTGTTCTGGCAGACAGCTTATGGGTAGGACCCCTGACCTTCTCAATCTTTCACAGAACAGCTCCTCTCACACAAAGTCTATCCTTTCCAGGGCTGCATATTACTGGCACAGCCAATAGCAGTAAGAAGAACCCAGGAGAGTGTTCTGGGTGTGTATCCCACACCCGGTGAACCCAAGCACAGGCCTGGCTTCCCAGGTCTAGGAAAAATCCACTTATGCCTCTCCCACCTAACACTGCCAGACTCTGGGGCCAGGGCTTGTCAACACACAGAACACTCTGGGAAGCAGCGAGAAAGATGAAGGAGCTCACACCAATAAAGCACTCATTATAATTCCAGATATGATGGTGAATTTTCCTATCTGCCTTCACCAACCACTTCTGACAGTCAACACTGGATTATTAAGGGTGAGGGAGGAATCTCACTGTCACCTTGGTTGAAGGGCCATAAAGACACCAGTCTGGCTCCTCTTGATGCTCCCCCTAGACAGTTTTCTGTGCCCACAAAAGAGTGTCTCTCATTGTGGCCCCCAAAAGGCAGCAGTATCTCCTGGGGAGTAGGGATTCTGATTTGGAGACCTCATCCCTTGTGATTCTGAGTGAAAAAGTGGAGCTCTGAGACCTTTGCAAGGCTCTGATGTTGCTCCCAGCAGGTCGGGTCTCAAGAAGCCTCCCTGACCAGAGCTGCCAGCCATGCTGGTGTGTTTAGGAGAAGAGACACCCCAGGAGCTGAGACTTCCACACTAGAATCTAGACTGCCCCAGACAAACCGAGGTGAGTTGCCTATGTAGATGTCCACTCAAGGCTGGACTTGGATCCTGAGTCCCCCCCCCCAAAGGATTAGTTCCCAGGGCAGCACTACTGGGAAGTGGTTGGGACCCAGTGGGAGGTATTTAGGCCATTGTGCGTATGGCCTGGTAGAAGATGGTAAACCTTGCCTCTCGTGCTTCCTTGCTGGCAAGCTGAGTGAGAGTGCGCTGACATGTTCTTATGTAGTGATATGCTGCCTGCCAGAGACTCAGAGCCATGGAGCCAACCGATCATGTGCAGAAGCTTTGACAGTTGTGAGTCAGAGCAAACCTTCTGCCTTTGTAAATTAATGATCTCAGGTGATTTGTTACCATGGCAGAAAGCTGTCTACCATAGGGCCTTCTGTCTGGAATTACAAATCTGTAGCAATACTCACACAATCAGAGCCCCTCATCCTTACTGGAGCTGGGGCTGTAAACCCCCTGGTTTCTAATGGGTCTGGCATGAGAATTGAAGCTGTGCCAACTCATGGTTTGAAGCTCACAGCCTGTGTCCTAGTCGAATGCCACAAAAGGAAACCATTAGGGTCTTACATCTTCAGTTCTAACATTCCATCCTCAGATAGCTGTCCCCATTCCATCCCCAGATAGCTGCCCCCATGCCATCCCCAGATAGCTGACCCCCCATGCCATCCCCAGATAGCTGCCCCATGCCATCCCCAGATAGCTTNCCCCATGCCATCCCCAGATAGCTGCCCCCATTCCATCCCCAGATAGCTGCCCCCATGCCATTCCCGGAGAGTTGCCCTCCATGCTGTCTCCAGAGGGCATCTCCTTCATTTCTCAAGCTAGCAAGTGGGTGTGGGTCCAGGAGTGGAAACTGGGCAGCCCTCTTCATTCTTTTTGAATTTTAAACTATGACTCTTCAGAAAACAAGAGAGTGCATTGCCTCACTGAAGACCCACATCAACCCTGCTGGTGGAGGTTACTTTTACCCTATAAACACAAAATCCAAGCCCCAAGTTTCTCCAGCAGGTCACCAGAAGGGAGACTATAACCTGGAATGTCTGGAAACTTCTGCCTGGTGTGAACTGCAGTGAGGAGCGAGGGTTGAAAGGGTACATGTGGGATGAGGGGCAGTGGGTGAGTGGCTTTTCTCATGTGTTGACACACCTCCTGACTAGAGTAACTCACGGGAGAAAGGAAGGGCTCATTTTGTCTCACCATCTGAGGACACAGTCCATCATGACAGGGAAAGCATGGGGCAGGAGCTTGGGCCAGCCAGTCACATCTCATCCTCAGACAGGGAAAGCATGGGCAGGAGCTTGGGCCAGCCAGTCACATCTCATCCACAGACAGGAAGCAGAGCGAGATTTATGTGGGTACTCAGCTCACTTTTCCTCTTGTTTGCAGTCCAGGCTCCCAGCTCATGGGATGGTACTGCCCATAGTTAAATGATGTCCTCCTCAGTTAAAACTTATGGAAAAGTTTTAACTTTTTATTTTAATTTATTTAACTTTTTAAAAACATGCTCATGGATGCCCAGACATGTGTTTGCATAGCAGTTCTAAGCCCTATCAACCCTCCAAGGTGGAGTCCCTGCTCAAAAGCAGGGTTTCTGGAATAGGCCTTGCGGCTGGTGGGCAACTGGCAGAATTTCCCTCTCTGAGTCAGCGTCGTCCAACAGCAACGTATGTGCCACAGGCACTCGACATTTCCTCGGGTCATTTTGTAAAAGTAAAAGCAGAAGCTGAGGGAGTAGCTTGGTGGTAGTGTGTGCTTGGCATGTGCAGGGCCCAGAGTGCAATTCCCAGCATAAAACAACTATGACAACATGGAAAATAAATGTGATAACATTTTCTGGCCCATTGCATCCAAAATATTAAATTTTAAGGAATACCTAATCTAAAAATTAGTGGCATCCTTTACTTTTCAGTTTTGCAGTCTCTGGAATATGATGTTTATACCTGTGTTAGCCAGGGTTCCCTCAAGGAGCAGGAGGGGAAGAATGGGTATGTATCAACAGGTCATTCACTAGATAGGCTCACACAAACAGTTCAGGGAGTCCAATAATGGCTGTCTTCACATTGAAGAGGTTGAGGACAGATAACTTCAGCCTGCAAAGCTGTGGGCCTCGGTAGACCCAACTGGTGCTGAAGATCTGGAGGATTTCTGGAGAGCCACCAGTCTTCACCCCATGCGGGAAGGCTGAGAAAGTTGGGTTCCGGGGTTAGTAAAATATGGCAGCTGCCACAGCAGAGAGGCTGTACTTGCCAACAAGATCACAGGACGAGCAGGCACAAAGCTAAGGCATTCCCCTCGAACCTCCTTGTATCAGGCTACCTCCAGCAGACACTGGCACATTTCCAGTTATCTAATGAAGGAAATCTCTACAGGTTTGCCCAGAGACTTGTCTGTCTCGACTCTAGATACCGTCAAGTTGACACCATACTTACCCATCACCATAGCTTACCTCAATTCAGCTTCATTATCGACACGTGCCTGAGAGCCACAGGTGAGCAGTGGCTGCCATCACGATGGACAACACAGTCCCCGATGTGTCCATTCTGAAAAGTTTATATCGAAGCCTTTAAGTTGAATTTTTTAAAAATTAAATTACATTTATTTGTTTGTATGTGTGTGTCCATGCAGACATGTGGAAGTCAGAGGACAGCTTATGGGGTCAGTTCTTTTCTTTTGTCCTGTGGGACCTGGGGATTAAACTCAGGCATCAGGTCTGGCAGCAGTGCCTTTACCCACAGACATATCTCTCTGGCCTTAACTTTGTTTGTTTTTTACAACACTCCTTCATCTCTAAAATACTTATTGTAGTGCCCTCTGAGTTTAGTTGCTGTGTTGCTGGTATACACATGTTTAGGACTTTCTCTTCTCTGGGACATAAGTCCTCCGCCACTCATTGTATGATCATCTATGTTGCTGGTATACACATGTTTAGGACTTTCTCTTCTCTGGGACATAAGTCCTCCGCCACTCACTGTATGATCATCTATGTTGCTGATACACACACATTTAGGACTTTCTCTTCTCTGGGACGTAAGTCCTCCACCATCTTTGTCTTCTCACACGCATCTCATCTTTCATTTTCCTTTGTGTACCAACCACATCATGCCGCCTGCTTGACTATTTCTTTGTTTTTGCATTTGCCTAGCATCTAGCACCTTCTCCACAAGCTCCCCCATTCCTGCAACATGGCTCTGCTCAGCCATTGCCGCTTTTCCTGGTTGACTCATTTCTCCTTTCATACTGACATCCATACCCTCTCTCATTTCTGTCTTGAGGTATTTGCTTATCTATGGAGTCTTTTCTGTGCCTTTGGCTCTCTGATATCTCAGAACAGAAGTAACACCCTGGCTCCTGTACATCCAGCCCCAAGATCCCACCATTCCCAGAACAGATGTCAAAAAGTTGATACTTGGCCCTTTTCCTTAGAGATTCCTTTTTTGGGTGGGTGAGAGAGTGTGGGAATCCACATTTTAGCAGCTGTCCTGGGCAATTTTGATAAACCTAGCCAGTGGGAACTCTGTGGCCTCCCAAATCACTCTTCTTCTACCAAAGAGGAAGTTCTGGCGTCAAGTGAGACTGGCAGAGGTTCCATTCACACCGAGCGAGAAAGGCTGGTCCTGTGTGCTGGGTGGTTTCAATTAGTTTCACTGTTCTAGGCTTCTAGCAGAAGGTGGTGGAAGTGAAGTCTCTGTATACACAAATATCCCTTTGCCAGGAGGTCACCCATCTCTGCATAAGAATTGTCTTGTCTTTAAAGCTGCAGTATTGGTTTTTAATTTTTTTGTCTCTTTATTTATGTTTTAGGGGATGGGAGGTCACAAGACTATTTGCCAATGAAATGGAGGGCAACTTTCCAGTGCTTTTTAATAGAAATGCTCTTATATGCAAACGAAAAAAATTAACTCTCAAACGAGCCTCTGTGGGGCTGAGGGGCAATGACCCAGCTTAAGAAATAGGGGATGCTGTCATTCTCATCCTAAAACCACAGGCATCTGCATCGGGCATGTGCGCGGGGAGCTGCTGGCGGGGGCAGACGAAGGGCTCTCTTTCCCTTCTTGCCTTCCTCCCTTCTGCTTTTTCTTCCTTTTTTGTGGCTGCCATAGCTCCTCCCACTTGTCATGGAGGAGAGTGGAGAAGAACAGGTGTGTCCCTGAGGATGGTCCTCGAGCATCAGCCTTGGGTCTTTAGAGATCTTTGCAGTAGACCTGGATGGTCACAGAGGTCACACTGAGCAGAGTTACATGCCCTAGCCTCCCTCATCTTGGCGCACAAACGCTCCTTGCTGAGACGGTTGCTGAGAAAACCAGACAAGGTGTCAAGAGGTCTGGAAGGTGAGGGGCTCACTCCCACAGGCCTGCTCACACTCCTTGGGGTGCGGGCTTGTGTTTAAGGGAGCAAATGAGATATAGGTCAGGGACTTTTCCCCCTTGTCTTGCTCATTGTGGAGTCTCAGCTTCCTTACCTCAGTCTTCACCTCAGTTTCCTCATCCACAAAATGGGAACTGTGGTGGCCACTTGGAGCAGTGCAGCAGCAATTAAAGTTAGAGGCATGGTTTCCTGAACAAAGCAACCACGCTTCAGTGGTGGGCCTGCTTCTACCAAGTGGGCATTTCTCTCCCTAACTCCAGGCTTCAGAATGGTTCGGGTGGGATGTGGGCGAGTTAAATCCAGGTTTCTCTCACTGTTGGACCAAGCTCTGTTCACCAATCCTCCTGGTTATCTATTTGCTTGGTGACTTTGGGGAAATCATGTGGCCTCTCTGGGCCTTAGTTCTCATCTCCCTCAGTTTCCAGCTGAGCATTCTTGCCCACGATGGTGGTTATATCACATGATCACTAGGCTCCTGTGTGTTACAGAAATACCTGGCCAAGCCTCATTCTGGATGTCCCTGTGAGGGAGGTTTTAGGTGAGGTTAACATGAATGGTGACTAAGCCGAACACCTAGTATGATGCTGGCAAGGCTCATCGAATCCATTGCCAGTCTAATAGAACCAAAAGCTGACCTTTACTGAGCAAGAGAAAATCCTACAGTAGAAGCCTTGGCCTCCAGTCAGGCCTTCTTGGCTCTCCAATGCACCCGCGGACTCTGTAACTGCCTACTTACCAGCCTTAGCAACTGCTGAGCCAGTTCCTTAGGACAGACCTGGCTCAGAACCAACAGTACATCTCTTGGATCTGTTTCTTGGATAGTCCTTACAAATGCACCTACTCTGGCCCTGGAGTCCCGGGAAGTTCAGGGGATGCTAAGGACTTCCACACCCTGATGAAATAGACTCGGGTGTCAACCTGGGGCTCTGGTTGGGACTGTCTGGGTGGGGGTGTAAAACTCTCTTAATCTTCAGTCAGAAGGTTTTCATGGAAGGACAGGGCTCAGAAACACTGCTCTTCTGGCTTTTGGGGGGTCTGGTAATGCTGGAAAGGAGCATGGATCCAGTGTGTGCCTGGGGCTGACTTTACCTGCCCCTGAGGGTCCCTGCAGCATCAGATGGCGCAGGCTGATGTTTCAGCTGCCTCATAGCACTGACAAAAGAGCCAATAGAAGCAACTGAAAAGAGAAAAAGGTTGTTTGAGGTTGTGGTTTCGGAGTGCTCTCGGCCCTCACAGCTGGAGAGGCATGGTGGAGTCCTCCACGGCAAGAGCGTGTGATCGACACCCCTCGCTTCACAGGGGACCAAGGACAAGGGATTCCCTTCAAAGTCTTGGGAAACTGTCCACCAGCCAGGCCAGTCTCCCCCAAAATAATGCCACCAGCTGCAGAACAAGTGTTCAAAATGTGGGCCTGTGGGGCACAGTTCAGATCAGAATCCCAACAGCCACTGTAAACACATTGCCACACACAAACGTGTTGCAAACAGGTGTGTACTCTCATGCTTCTAGACGCCAGAGATCAAGGGCCAGGTGTTGACAGGGCTGGGTCCTTCCAGAAACCCTTCTCAGCTTCAGGCATCCACTTATCACCTGGGAACACCTTGGCCTGGTGTCTTAGTGCTTCTGCCTCCACCTCTGTCTTCACAGGGCTCTTTACCTCTTCTCTGGGAGCCCACTTAAACAGCGTGATTTCATCTTAACTGATTACATCTGCAGCCAGCTGATTTCCAAAGAAGATCCCATTGCGAGCTCTGGGTGGATATGCACTTGGTCAGCCCTTATACCAGCACTGGGAGATTTCCAAACAATTTAGCTCCAGACCAAATGGGAGGCCACTCTTCACCTTCCACTGACCCAACCAGAGCCCTCCCAGGCTACCCTGGGAGACGACTGGCAGGTTGAAATACAGTCTGGAGGCTGAAGGACCTGGCAAGTAGTTGGAGCAGGCATACTCTATAACTCTCCCTTTTCTGATAAATTGAGGATTTACTTTTAATTGGTTAAGTGGTGATCTAGCATCAATCAACAACATTTACAAGAGTTAATAAGTGGTAGCCATTTGTAAGGAAAAAAACGATGAGGCCACAGCAGAGCCCTGAGGGTCTTACTAGTCAGCCCAGAAGGTACAGTAGAAATGGCCAACATAGCTGGGTGCCCAGGTCATGGTCTCAAGCAACCCTGCCTGTCCAGGTGCCCCCAGGTCCTGGCTTTGACACTGACTGACTGAACAAGTAGAGATTGGGGCCAGGTCACCAGAGGCCTGTCCCTGCCCATGGAGTAGACACTACAGGCGCCCTTGCCCTCAAGTGCTTGGGTTCTGCACTAATCAGTAGGGGGCTTCTGTGTGCATCAGCGGCCAGCTCCCAAGAAAACTTTTGGGAACTTCAGTGTGGTTTCCAGGACCGCTTGCATTCACAGAAAGAAAAATGCTGGAAATGCCTGTGGTTTGTTATCTTCCTTCCTCCCTCTGGACCTCGGTGCCCAGGAGCTAATGGCTCAGAGTAGAGAGTCTAGCACCTTGTCTCAGGCAGGGACAGCCCCTGAAGTGAAGCTTGCGCTCGAGTTTGCTGCATCGGGGCCATGCCTAAGGTCCAACCCTTTCTTCAGCTCCCTTCCCTGATTTCCTAGCTTCACCTCATAACCTGGAAGCAGTTTCTCAATAAGTCATTTGTACAAGTGTGCGATGTTGGAGTGCACCTGGATGGGGTGCTATGATGTGTCACTTATATAGTCTTCTTAGTGGGGTGTGCCCAATACACACAGGCACACCCCACTCCCATCCCCCTTCTCTGCTTCAGCTACCCCAAGCAGAGGAAGATTGTCCCCAGCCCTGGGGCAGGATCCTGAGAGCTATGTCTGCCTTCCCTTGAATTCCTGGCTTGCCTGTTCCTACTCCAGTTCCTTCCCCGCTGCTGTCCTTGGGGCTTACCCTGCCTTCTGTCTGATGGCCCCTAATCCACTAGAGGTCTAAAATAATGGTAGCAATGATCATGAAAATGATGATAAGAGCTGATTATTTTTAGGACATTATTGTTCCTGAGGATGCTTCATTTTAAATGGGATTTCTGGAAGACTGCAAATGACTATGGTGCCAAGGGGGGACTTAGATGGCAGAATCTAGTCACTGTGGTCCCCCAGATGAGAGATATGGCTTGGAATCCTGCCCTGTGCCCCTCACATGGCAGCTGGGGTGCACAGGGCAGCATTCTGCAGCACTTTTGTGCAAATTAGGAAAAGATGTCCCCTCTGGCCTCTGATTGGAAAGCATACCTTCCTCAGGGCAGGTACAGCTCCCAGGGTACACAGAAGGGCAGATGCAGGTGACTTTGTACAGTGCACAACTGCCCAGCCATATACAGTAGCCCTAAGGACCCACTAATAATAACAACATTGAGTTTATCCATGCCAACATTATTTGATGTTTATTTTTCATCCTTTTTTCCCAGCAGGATGAGAAATAGAACTCAGAGTCTTGCACACCCCAGACAAGTGCTCAGCCACTGAGTACAGTCCTAGCCCTCTGTGCGAGCATCATACTGAATGTGTTGCCTGTATCCTCCTTTAACCTCACACTAACACTATGACATGCGTATAATAGATTTCACCCCATCTCACAGATGAGGCAGCTGAGACCATCAAGTCAGAGAAGGGTTCAGGGCTTGAGATTGTGCCATTCTGTGCTATAGGCAAGGCTTTCCCCTCTGGGTTTTTCAGAAGAAGGGAATAAGAGGCAGTGACTCATCAGCAGGCAGATAGATGAAAAGGAAAGAGGAAGCATGAATGGCTGGGGTACCCATAGGTGAGGCAGGGCAGTGGGCAGAGCCTGGCATGGAACTTGGGGTAGCTGTGGAACTCTAGGGCATCTCTGAGCAGCTGTGCGCCCTTGGCAAGTCGCTTGATGACCCTGAGCTTTTCCCTAAAGCCCTCATCTATGGACTTGGCGGGGAGGTGGGGCAGTGCCCAGGGTGCCAATTAGTGCAATCTAATTCCCACTAGACTAGCTGCTGAGAGGCAAGCAGGGCCAATGTCCCAGTGTGGTCACTGAGGGGCAGGCCCAATGGCTCTGTATCCCGTAGCCTTCCCCAGGGCTGCCTCTGTCCCAATCCAGACTGCAGCTGTTGTCCTGAGCCAGTTCCACAGAACCATTTGTCAAATGCACACAATTAAGGCCACGGTCACCAGGATCAGCTGAACAGATTTCTTCCTGGAGCTGAGAAGAATTAGGAGAAAGGGTGGAGAGAGGAGAAGAAGGGAGGGATGTGAGAAGAGGATGAACGATGAGCTGACTGACTGCATGGGGTACTGGAGGAAGAACTGATGAAGGGGTGCCCCAGACCCAGTGGTCATATACCCTTTATCTGAGCGGGTCCTGGGGCTTGTGGTCTCAGAGGACAGCGGTGCACAAGGAGTTACCTGACCCCTGACCTCAGTAGATTCTCACTCAGGCAATGCTACCTGGGGTAACAGGATGTCATCACAAAAGCAGACCAGGCATCACCTAGGGAACAAGCTCCTGGGCTGGGTAAAGGGCATGTAAGAGGTGGGGAGGGAGAGCCGTGTGGGGGATTTCCATGTGGGACCAATGTTGGCCTGTGGTAGCCACTCCCAAGAGGTGTGAGGGCATGTTCATGACATCACTTGAGTTGTGGTCCCCAGGGCTGCCTGTGCTGTGATGGCCACAGTGACCTGGACATCAGGCTGAAGAAGCACAGGGTGTGCATATGCGCCTGATGGTACCCCATGAGATGGATGATCACCATGCTGCTGGGGACAGACAGCAGGATCCTGCAGCAAGATTGGGGCTGATGCCTAGGTACCACAGGATGAGGGAGAGCGACAGCCTGGAATGGCGAGATGATCATCTGTCTGTGTCCAGGTGACTGCAGGTGGGAGGGGCCGAGCAACTCCCTGGTCCCTGTGGCTAGGGCCTAGAGGTGGGAGGAGATAACCTGTGAGCAGAGATGAGATTGGGTTCAGGCTGTGGACCACACTGTCCCATCAGGCTACCTGGGACTTCAAGTGCTGGCTGCTGTAGGGCAAGAGCAGAGAGCTGTGACTCTTCCCTGTGTTCACATAAGTGCAGGAGATGGGATTTCCATGAAAGGAAAAAAGACTCAGGCTAGGAGAACATGCTGGAGGCCTGGCCTCCCTGGACATCTATGCAGGGTATGGATCCGGCTAAGCGGGATCCTGCTTCAGGCTGTCCAGGCGAGCGCCTGCTGTTCTTGATTCCTGTTCTGGGTCCCCAGCTGGGCCTGCAGACTGCATCCTGCCATCCTGGGTTTGGAGGCAGCCTCCCCTCAGGCCTTTCCACTACCCTTCACCTAGGAAGTGCTCCACCTAGGAACAGTTGGGCATGGCAGGGAAGGAGAGCTGCAGCCAGCTTGCATGTTCCTGAGCCTGTGGGTAAGTAGGGGGTGCAGGGTGTCACTCTAATGCCCCCTCCAGGAACAAGACACTCATCTGCCACAGGGAGGAGCGATGTCTACCAGTAGCTCTCGGCTGAGTCTCAGCTGAGCCTTCTCTAGAGAAAGCCACCTTTCCCAGTTGTCTCCCCTCCTCCCCCCTGTGACAGGGCCACAAAGGCCCACACTCTTGATCACCTTCTGAGCCTTTCTGAGAGGCCTCACGGTTTCCCTGGAAATTCTGTGGGGGCCTCATCCATACTACATGGCAGCTAGGCTGTCTCCTCTAGTTCTCTGACCCTTGTGCCCAAGATGCCCCTTGCACCCACACCTCCACATAGCAGATGCCACCTTAAATCTATTTCCAGAGCCAGGACAGCGCTGCCTGCATGTGGGTGTGTCAGTGAGGGGAATGTGGCACAGGTGAAGGAGATCTGCAGGCAGGCAAGTGGACGCTGGGGACATCGTGAGGTTGGGTGTAACCTGAGTGTGTGAAGGCTGGATGGAGCCTGTGTCGACTGGACTAGGGATGTGATTGTGCACACACTGGCAACACAAAGGAAGTCCCTCTCTTCTGCTCACCTTCTTCCTTGCTTGACACCACTGTGAACTTCTCAGGAAGCCAGCAGCCTTGTCTGCATAGAGGCCGAAAAAGCTTGGGTGCTATGAACCAGTCTCCTGCCTTGGACTAGTAGTGCTGGCTCAGCCCAACTGTGGCCAAGCTGCTGCTTCTCTCCTTCTGCCTCAGCCCCACTTTCTTGTCCCTTAGTCCATCTTCGAGGTGTCACTCACCCTTGCCCACAGGATGTCATCAGGCCTTGCTGTCCTGTGCCCATAAGCATGGGGTCCAGATGCCCCTGGTCAGGGCTAAGGCTAGATGGGAGGCTGTCCCTCCCCAGGCCCCTTAAGTTATGCTCACATTGACCTCAGAGGGCAAATGAAAATGACCAGATCATCTCTGATGGAGTCCTGCCAAGGCGCGGCACTGCCCTGGGCTTGTTCATGGAGTGATTGATTTTTCTGATCTGACTTTACATTGATTACCATTAAATTTCTGAGTGTTGATTTGGGGCTGGCAATTCCATCTGGGAAGCGAGTTTTGGATCATAAATCAGCCATGTCAAAACATCTTGAGCTTCTGAGGTTTGGCTGGACACATCTTTTGTATCTTCATTCAAGTCTCTGGTAACATCACAGAGCGGCTGGACTGAAGAAGATAGCTTATAATGGGATACTCCCAGTGGTCCATTCCTCACCCACAAACTGCTTGGGTGGGGGCACTCAAAATGCTGTGAACCTGCCTTGTCTCCTCCACCCATCTACGAATCCAGTCACCCTATGAGAAAGTATGAGTGGGGGAGCCTGAGGATGGTTTGGGTGAGCCGAGGTGCACACAAGACTCTGGCATGTTCTGTCCAAGTCAGTTATTCTAGACTGTTCTATTATGATCACTCTTCCTCGTTTCCTCCTTTTTGACAAAGAAAGACAGCTTTGCCTTCTTATTCCCCACATTTCTTGGAAAGCCCACAAGAATAGGAAGCTATTGACAGAAGGCCTCGGCTTCTCTCACACTGGCCTCTTTCAGGAACGCTTAGGTTTCCACAACACGCAGCATCAGTCTTTCGCCAGGGAGAGTGGCCAAGGAGGAGAGCAAGGAGGTCGACAGTCTTGTGACCATCCTGAGAGGGACGTGGAAACACTTCTGCCACATTCCATTTATCAGAAGCAAATCACCAACTCAAGGACAGGGGAGTAGGCCCTACTCTAGAAGGAAAGGGTGTCCAAAAAATGTGCAGACAAATTATAAAATCAGCACAGGAGTCTGTATGGAGGCTTCATGAATCATGCCAAAATATGGGGTACAAGGTCTCCAGGTCTTACTATTCTGGTCGGTCACATGTAGTGACTCAACTCCCTCAAGGTTCTGAAAATATTTTGGCCATGACCCCCATTTCAGACCTGTTGTGACCTTTGTCATATGCACGTGCACAACAGAAGGTCTGTGGAAAGTTAGTCGGTCATGTGGGAAGAGCAGAAGCAGAGGGCACAGGGCATCAGGAGCACAGCCACTGATGATGCTGGACAGTACTGTGAGCCTGCTGGTTGGGACAGCAAATGACAACACTGCCACCCACACAGAGCACACAGCTCACTAAAGAGGACAGATACAAATAACACACACGTGCACACACACACGCAAACACTCACAAAACCAAATTGCAGTGAAACAGGGGGGAAATGAGGAGGAAACTAGAACGGAACTGAAGGCACTGTCTTGTTCTATCTGTGCATACATGGGTGTTTACATGCATGTGTGTGTGCACTGCATTGTGTGTGCATGTGCCTGCATTCAAGTGTGCACATATGTGAACATGCATGTGTACATGTGTGAGAGCGTGTGTGTCTGATAAAGTGGAGGCCAGAGAACTACAACACCTTCTTCAGTAGTTCCTCAACTTATGTTTTGAGACAGGGTCTCACTGAACCTGGAGCTCACCATTTGGCTAGACAGGCTGTGAGCCCACAGGACACACTGTCCCCACCTCTCCCAAACTGGGGCTACAGATACTCACTACCATGCTCAGCGTTTACCTTGTGGACTGAACTCAGGTTCTTATGTTTGCTGGCAAGTACTTTATCCACTGTGTTTTGGTGGGTAAGGCCTGTCTGAGAAAGGGGCAGTTGAGCATGCACCTGGGGTAGAAAGGAGTTGATCTCCGGAAGACTAGAGGAAAAGTACCCAAGCCTGAAGGAAGAGCAAACACAGATGCTCGAAGGCAGGACCTGGCAAAGAGACTGGTCTCATCAGGTCCCCCAGAGCCTCACAGTCAGCAGGAAGGAAACCCACAGGCTGACTTCCTCCTTGAGGTGAGGAGTTAAGTGGCTAGTTGTGAGAACAGACTGGGGCACAGGAGAGAGTACCAGAGTCCTTGGCAAGTCCCAGTAGCATCTTCTACTGATTATAAGCCCAGTAGTTTGTTTGTTTTTGTTTAATCTTCATTCGTTTTTTGTAGACAAGGTTTCTCTGTATAGCCCTGGCTGTCCTGGAACTCTTTGTAGACCAGGCTGGCCTCGAACTCAGAGATCTTCCTGCCTCTGCCATCCAAGTGCTGGGATTAAAGGTGTGTGCTGCCTCTGTCCAGCTCAGGACCAGTAGTTCTTAAACCAAGACCTTGGTGGCCTTCCGGGACAGTGTAGAAGGCCCTGAGCCCGGAGATTCTCCGCTCCATCCAAAGTCTTAAAATGCAATGGATGTATTTCTGAGCTGCTGGCCAGAGCTTGGGTCAATGGCACTGGGAAGGCAAGGTCGGGAAGAATATGGCGTCCTGGGTGCTTCCGAGTGAAACCTACCTGGCTCTGGGACTAGACTGAACTCAGGGTTCTCGGGGCTCAGCACCTCAGGTGGGTGGGTGCTGGTGAAGCGAGTGCATCTTAGCAAGAGCAGCTCTGTGTGGTACTGTCCTTCCTCTTGCCTTTGTTTGCCTGCTTCATGTATGGTGGCTGAGTGAGAATGTCCCCATAGGTTCAGATACCGGGACACTTGGTCCCCACTTGGTGATGCACTTTTGGGGAGGTTGTGGAGCCCTGTTGGGAGAAGCATGTCGCTGGGGATGGGCTCTGAGGATGTATAGCCTCACCCCGCTTAGCTGCTTTTTTTTTAAAAAAAGATTTATTTATTAATTATATATACAGCATCTGTCTGCATGTATCCCTGCA
>LOJH01018680.1:0-21623 GCA_001685095.1 Ellobius talpinus
TTTAAGATGTTGAAAACCACTGGAAACAGAAACAAAGTTTTCTGAGAAATGAATGGACATTCAGAAAACTCATTGTGTACACGTAGTCATAGCGAGGGAAGAGGACAGAGAGCCAAGAAAAGCATGCTTGGATCTTTATTCCATCAGTGTGTGTGACATGTGTGACAAGTGGGCCATCTCAGTTCTTGAAGCCTTGTTTTCTTTACCTGGAAGACCAGAGGACATCGTCTGAGATCTCTATAAAGATAAAGCGAGGGAGTTGACAAGAAGCATTTTAAATAACGGGACTCATCTCTTATTATAGATATAATCCAGATTCTTAAATGTCAAGGTCATTGAAAAATAAATATTAGATTTCCTGTCAAGCTGGGTCTAATGCGGCCAGATGACATATTCTGTGACTGGACATGTTCCCTGTTTAAACCACCAGTTCCCTACTTGCAGTATCGTAATTGTTATGGTAGCTGAATGGTTTCCTGGTCCCTACTCAAGTTTCTGAGGTGAACTTCAGTCAGATCTTTAACTTTGCACAACATGTTCATGTAGAGTTTAAAATTATTAACCATAACCTTTTCCTAGAAGTCCCACTGACAGGACACATTCTAATTCTAAAGCTGTCTTCTGGTCTTCTTTCTTTCTAGTTAATTTTCATTCAAATTACCTAAGCAATGAGTGATTAGTTTAGAAATTTGAAAAACAGAAAGTCAGATTGAATATAAAATTACATAATGCCATCATTTTTAAAAAAAATTACCTAATCAAAGCATAAAAGACTCCTATGCCACTGGACACAATTCCCAGAGACCGTTCCTATATTCCCTGGAGCAGGTGTGTATATTTGTATACCCTTTCTTACTTCTCCACCTTTATCTAGCTCATCCAGGAAACCCCATATGTGACCAATCATTACAGCACACTGCTTGATAGTCTTTCAATTTACCATCACATAAAACCATAGCTTTGCACAGTTTTTAACTTAGTCCATGTAAAGCTATGTTTTTACTTTATCATTTATTAATTTGATTTATGCCTTTTGTTTATTTCAGGCAATAGTAAGTGGCCTCAGTGTGTGCTTTGTATTGAATCTACTGTCCCTAGGAGTAGTTACAATAGACACCCTCTCCCACAGGTGCAGTCCCAAGAATCCCTCAACTGGGATTTTGTCCCCAATCTGGACATTTTCCTGGAAATTCTGATGTGGAGGAAGGAAAAGGATAGGGATAGAAGGCTTTTAAAAAGGACCAAACCTCTTGTGTGTTTTACTTTTGCTATAATGGTCAACATGCTTGTTAATGAAGCCTTCATTTTTGTTGTTCTTCCTGCAATACCCTCTGAGCCTTGAGGGTACTGGGCCCATCATGTTCTAAGTATGGAACAGACACACAATAGCTAGTTGTTGAGGGGACAGGATGAATGAACAGTCCTAGGACCCAGGCCATGTCATTTCAGAGACATACTTCCTGGTACATTTTTGAAAATCTAAGTGTCCTTAGAAGTGTCCTTCTAAGATGGAAAGTTCTAGTGGAAGTTGCCACTCACATTTTAAAATCAATATACCTTGTATATAGCTGAGAGAAAGCATATCATGGCACATTAGATATAAAGCAGACACCCTTGTCTATGTGGGATGCTTCCTAAGTCCCCAGTTGAGGGCTGAAACATATGTCTGGTACTGATTCCTCTATCTGCTTTGTTTTATTCTAAATACACACAAACTCCTGATAAAGTTCAATCAAGAACTAGACACAGTAATAAGTTAACAATAGCTAGTATGTAGTGGGATACTAAAATATAGTTAGACCATCTCATTGATGTATTCCTAAGAATGCTATAGAACAGCCATGAAGTCCTATGGTAAACTGGTCTCTGGACCAGCCATAAATTCCTATAATGTGACACTGAGCTAAAGGCTAGCTGCCCGACTACATGACTGCTATCTTTCAGTTTCTGCAAGCAATGCTTTGCTTTCTGTAGCTGTCCAGAGCTGCTTTTCTATACATATCACAATTGTGTTCTTTGCCCTTAACAACTCAAATCAACTGGAAGTTGAGGCAACTTCCCACTGATCTACTTGGGACAGTCTTTCCAGTGGTTATGAAGTCTCCATTCTACCTACTTACACTTTTCTGGAGTTTTTCTCTTCAGGTACCCCCCCCATAACAAGTAATAAAGGAAAATGATGTGGTCTCCCTTGCAAAATAGTTAGCTGTACTATATACATATATAATGTGTTTGCTTTACCGAGTACTTTCATCTTCACCCTAGAGGAAGCACATCAAGGCATCCACATCACCATCATCAATACTGGTCCACTCCAAGACCATATCAGACCAGATAAGGGCTACTTGAATGCCATCATTCTGATACAATGATGGTTTCTCTTGACAGCTGAGGAGGCTACTAAGCGACTCAAAGCTGGCAACACATATTGTGTGGATAAACAAGGCAAAGACAATGCCTCCTGTCCCAGGTCGGATACAATTAATGATGCATAATCTCACCATGTTACTGAGAATGGTTAAAAGTTAAAACATGAATCCATAGTTTTTTAAATTTTCCATATTTTAGATCAAAGATGACCAGGAGTCAACAAGAGCATCAAACTGACTCTATGATCAAACTCACTATTTGCTCTTTAGTTTGATATGATATCAGCCCCGAATTATAATTGTGACTCTGTGAAACAATAGTACAGCAAGGAACTGAAAGACCATAAATTCAAGGTAAGTGAACATCTGTGTGTCTTAGAGACGAGTAAGACTCTCTGTTACCAAGACTGCCCCCTTCAGAGTAAGTTTCTTGGTGTTTACAAAATGGCAGCCAAAATCTAGAAAGACTCTCTGTTGCCAGAATCGAAGAGACGGCTACTTTATCTCTAGTGTCGATGTTTACATAATATAAAAGCCTCTTACAAATCACAAGCATTGCTTAAATACATAGGTCACTTTCTCATTTACCTGTCTTGGATAGCCATGCCAATAATGTTGCACTTTCATTCCTAGGAGTTTTTTTCTAAGGAAATAATCAGAGATATATGCAAATATTTAAAGAAATTATATATTTATTCCAACATTTTACATATTAGTAGAACACCGAAAACAATTCTAGCATCCTGTTCTCGGAAACTGAGCAAGAGCAATGTGGTGTAGCCACCGGACAACACATTATGACACAATTGAAAAACAAGTCACAGAAGGACTTCAAATTATGTAGGGCAAGAATCACAGGTATCTCACTGCATACTGTTTAACAAAAAGAATGGTTTGCAAATGAGTATAGCTCTCCATCTCTAGAGGAGGTTATGTCTAATAAGACCCCACAGATACCAAAATGGACAGATGCTCAAGTCCCTTATATAAAGTGACACAGTGGTTTTTTTTAATATAATATAACACACCTCCATTGTCTTAGTCAATATTCTATTGCTATGAAGAGACATCATGACCAAAGGTTATACAAGAAAGCACTTAATTGAGGGCTTCCTTGTGTATGTGTGTGTGTGTGTGCGTATGTGTGTGTGTTGCTGGGGATCAAACCCAGGAGGATCCCATGAATCCTAGGTAAATGCTCTGCCCTGAACTGTATTCCTAGCCCTCTCATTTATGTTAGCTAATCTCTAAGTTTCACACAATAGCTAATACAATGTAAATGCTATGCAAACGCTTGTCATACTACATTGTTTAGTGAAGACCAGGGTGGCTGGGGAAGGTCTGTGCGTGTTCAGTGTGCTGACACGATTTCTTTCCCAACACTTCTTTCCAGGGTCGGTGAAATCTGTTGATGCCGAACCCACAGATTCTGAAGACCGATTATACAAGGGGATGATTTTACATTCATAGGGTGCTCAAGAATCACCTTCAGTGATAAAGAGCAATGGGTCCCAGCAGCATCGCTGAGTCACATCAAAGAGACATCGACATTCACCTTCGTGCCTGTCTCTGCTTTATATGTACTATAATGAACATGTCATTAAAAAAGAAAATATGGTACTCTAAAACAGCAAACCAAACCAACCAAACAAGCCAGCCAGTGCCTGCTATCAGCATTCTGATCTGGGCTGCAAAAGACTGCTGGATTTTCTACTCATGGCCTGCTCTGCAGAGGCTGTCCAGTGCCCTCTCACCCAGCTGTACCATTTGGGTATTACTTGCTGTACTGCCCAGCACAGGCATGGTGCTTCCATGTGCATTTCTTCTTAACTTCCATATACATATACCCAGTATGAAAGAGATAAAAAGTCATAAAACCATCCTAGGTTTACCCAGAGATCTGGGAAAATGTCAGCCTAAACATATCCTGAAATCTATGCTCACCCTGAACACATTCCTCATCCTCCCATCTGGTTGGGTATATTAAATAGCCATGATGGTCAAAATATCTTCATAAACCGGATGTGGTAATACACACCTATAAACCCAACACTAAGGAGGCGGAGACAGAGGCAGGAGGATCAACAGGCCATTCTTGGCTACGTAGGGGACTATCTAAAAACAAACTAACAACAAGAATACCCCCCAAAACCAAAAGTCATAGTAAGTTCAATGTGACAGGTCCCCAGCAGACCAGGCTAACTGACACGCCCTTAGCAAATAAACACTGTCTTTCTCACTGTGTAAGCATACTGCCTGGGTATAAATAATTAAGCATAGCACTGGTCCTTTCAATCAATCACGGAATGTGAGTCCTTTGTTAGAAGACTATCCTTATCATTACATTTCCTCAAAGGGAAATATCAAATGAAATGTTTTCTCAGGAAGTTTTCTCAGTTGATAAATGAAAGACTTACTCTCAGAAATGGGGAATCCCATCTCCTTCCCTCAGAAGGAAGAAGAGTGTGGTCTCCAGTTGACCTTTCTCTGAGCCCTGGATTGGTCTTGCCTGTGAAGACATCATTGGAACATGCCTGCAGGGGATTTATACCATCTAATTGGAGCGACGGTGACCAAGGGCGTTCCCTGGAATGCCTGCTGCAGCGGTAGACAACCAGAGCACATAACCGTCTGCAGGTAATTAGGGGACAATGTGAACTAGTCTAGACTTCGGATTCAATCTGGTTCCAGCACGCCCAGCCAATCAATAGGCATTAATCATTCCATGCTTATTGCTAACGTGATTCAGCCTCCGTGACTCATCGGCATCACACACAGGGAAGTCTGTTGTGACTGGAGATGGGCAGGAGAACTAGTCGAGAAACGAGCTTTGCCTGAAGGTGCAGAATTTCCAGTGGGCAAGTGATGAGAGGGCCCAGGTGGGGTGGGGAACAAATGCCAGCCTGTGAGGAGCCCTGAATAGCACGTTTGGAAGGTGCCTACTTAGCGTTGTCTGCGCAGTGAGGGAGCCCAGAGCTCGCACTGTTTCGATTTCCAAATATTTTTCATTTATGGATGCCTTATCCTTCCAACTCCCTCATACGCTCCAGAAGGGTAGGGGCCACGTGGGTTCCATCTCCATCCCTGGTGCCTAACTTGGGTTAGAGAGAGGTGGCTACCTAGGAGCAGTGTCCTGTGTCTTTTGTCTTCTTGGTGATAGCTTTGCTGAGGCTTCTGGCAATAAAAAAAAAGAAAAGAAAGAAAGAAAAATTTCTTAGGCTGACCCAATAAAGGTGAAGATTTCTGAGGTGTCGTCAAGCTTGGCTGCCCAGGGAAACTTCTCTGGCCTGCTAATCACTGCAAAACAGGCTCTCTCACTCCGAGAGAGTTCCCCTCCTTCCTGTTCTCAGCTAGAAATACCATGAGAACAGACTGTCTCACAGTGTTTTCAGACTTCCACTCCTAGTCCCTGCCAAAAGCAGGAAGTGCAGAAGTGGGCGATGATTCTTTTTTTTTCTTTTTTTTCTTTTTAGAACACTTTATTAAAGAGTTTTGGTTGCTTCTTGTTTTCCTTCCTCCCTCCCTCTGAACCTCATTAGAACTAATTTGAGCAATACTTTCAATTTACTTGATGATTTTTCTAACAAGGCATAGAAAGGATTTTAGTTAGTAATGTTGCTTCCCGGTAAGGTAAAGTAGAAGGAGGCACCAAGGACTTAGGATGTCAGAGAATGGGAGCACCCTGAGGTTTCTCTGCTTCCTCCACCCCCCTTTTTAAAGCTGATGAGAAAATTGAGATGGAACAATATTACATGGGGCACGTCTTACTCTACATAGGCAGGGCTCTAATCCAATGGGGAGGATACTCTGCTTCTCCACAGTAGTGGAACACACCATGTCTCTTGTCCCACAGTGACGTGACCTGTACTTTCTCACCAACACCCCTCCTCAGTTGAGTCTGCCCTCTTTGCTCTCCTGTTCTTAATCCCATGAGTCAGCCCTTTTAATTTGTGAAAACCAAATGCAGACAATGCATTAAGAGGACCAGGAGGGACCCCTGTGTCTAAGTATCCCATTGAAGGTGGAGAAGGGAAAAGTGGAAGGGAGTGGGGGGAGGGAAATGTATGGAGGGAGGAGAGAAGAGAAGGGAGAGGAAGAGAAGAGTCGGGGTGAGAGGGAGGGAAGAAGGAAGGATGCAGAGAAGTAAAGTGAGGTTGAGAAAGGGAAAAAAGGAAGGAAGGGAGGGAGGGAGAGAGAGAGAAGGATGGGGGATGGATGGAGGGAGGGAGGGAGGGAGAGAGGGAGGAAGGAAGAGAGTGCTAGGAAGCCATTTCCTTGCAGTAGACCTGCTTCCTAAGCTCAAGTGAAACTATTTGAAAAGCAGGTCATTTGAATGTAAACAATATGAAATGGGGTCACAGAGTTGGTAGGGCCCCGATCCATAAGGCTGATGACCTTAAAAGAAGAGGAACAAAAAGTGATCTTTCATTGTTGGGCATACAGAATAAAGGGTGCCTGAGGACACCAGGAGAAATTGGCCACAAATCTTATACTTCCAAGCCCTGAGAATGCTGGGAAATGAGTAAATAATTTTTAAATCAGCCAGGCTGTGAAATTTGGTTATCACAGTCTCAGAAGACTAACAGATAGATTGTCACTGATAAAACTTAGGTTCTAGGCTTTTCCTGCAGTAGGAAAAGTCTCCTGATGGACCACTCGACACTGTCTGGACACACCTTGCAGGAGTAATGGCTTCTTGAGGTGCTCCATATCTCAAGTAGCAGATCTAAGGTGAATTAACATAGGACTTGAACATAGGTGCAGGACCAAACCACAGACTAAAGTTAGTTCAGCTCAAGGTCACAGTAAAGGGCAGGCTAATGTTCATTAGCAATGACTTAGGGTCCTGCTCGCTTCCCCAGATAATACTGAGTGTAGTCTAAAGCCCCTGAAGTTTGGCCTTCGGGATGCCAATTGCCCCTGCTAAGCTCTGTACAGAATTTTGTATTGAATTATAAGAAAACTGTAAACAGAGACTGAAAAATTATGCATGCCTCTCACCCCTACATCTCACTCTTGCACCCCTTAAGTATGTATGATATTATCTGGTCTGTGGCAGCAGCAAAGACGGCAGGAGAAAAAAATGCCAAGTCATTCAGGACAAATAGTTGACTGACTAAATAGAGTAGGGACAATTTAAGCAAAACCATCCAAGGGAGATGAGAAGAGAAAGAGCAAAGACTCAGTGGATACAAGCCAAATCCACTGCACCTCTCCAGTGTCCCCAAAAACTTAGTGACCACATATCAAATCCACTGCATCTCTCCAGTGTCCCCAAGGACTCAGTGGCCACATACCAAATCCACTGCACCTCTCCAGTGTCCCCAAAGACCCAGTGTCCCCAAAGACTCAGTAGCTACATACCAAATCCACTGCACCTCTCCAGTGTCCCCAAAGACTCAGTGGCCACATACCAAATCCACTGCACCTCTCCAGTGTCCCCAAAGACTCAGTGGCCACATATCAAATCCACTGCACCTCTCCAGTGTCCCCAAAGACTCCTGACAGTGCACATTTTCCACCTGCAGAAAAACATGATTCCTTGAGGTACCTCTTGTTTCTAGGCAGAGTCCTCAGGGGTTAGCATGTACCTGCTCAATCATTTCTTGCAAGAGTCATGTGCTGTGAGCATGGCTGTCTCTACTTAGTGAGAACATGAAAGTCCATGTCATTAACATGAACCCTGACACCCAGACCCACCTGAGTCCAAAGCCTGAAGATTGCTAGGTGAGCCAGACCGCAGCAGCAGCAGGGGATGGCTGGAGAAGGGGCGGGGACAGTGACACTCTGCCTTTTGCAGCATAACTTCAGCGATTTCCCAAATGGCTTTCTCTCCTCCTTGCCTCTCTTCAGGTCCCAATTTTGTCTTTAGCAGAGCACATGGTGTCCATGAGTGAGCGCAGTGCTGCAGGCAACCCCAGGCATTGCAGTTCTCTGCTCTCCTGCCTTTCTGCTACTTTAAAGGCTTTGAGCTCTGTAAAAATTAGTAGTTTTGAATGCAAGAGCCATTAGTGATTGAGCCAAGCTTTGGACATGTAATTCTATGAGAACAAGAAATCATGGGGATTTTGAAAAACTTGGAACTGAATTAATCTTGTTCGGCTACAAAATTTTCACCCTTCTTAACTCTTACATAACCTCTTTGTTGAGGCTTCTGCGTGTATGTGTGCATAGGTGTATGTGTGTATTTATGTGTGTGTATATGGGTAATATATATCTGTGTATATATATTATATGTGCATATATATATGGGTAAAATAAATGGGTAATTTATGTAGGAAATATATAATATATCATATATGGGTAAAATATATAAAAACATATGTATATATATGCATATATGTGTGTGCATGTATGTATGTTTGTGTCAGGGCAATGAATGATTACAAGCTACTTTCTCCTTTGGCTGTGAGTGTAACAAGAACAAATAGCAAGACATGTTATGCTGTTTTTCTTCTTTTATCTTACAAAAAGATCAACCAGAAACCCAATATGAAAAAAGCTAATGTGGTACGAAGTTTGCAAATTTAAATTGAGTCCTGCAGTCAAGGCATGCACCGTTTCCATAGCAACATCAGCTCTCATCTTGAGGATTTTCAGTCCTATTAAAGGCATTAAATTCAGACAGTTATGTATACCAGTGTGCACACAGTGTGGCTGAACTTGAGGTGGAAGTTTATTTCCCATGTTTTAATTATAAGTAATTGTGGGTGGGTATGCCTGTCATGGGGTCAGGGGGGAGGAGCCTTGGATAATGGATAGTATAAAGTACCAGGTTGGTTTATTTTGTCCTCCTCTTGATTTTTCTCCCTTTATTTCCATTTCCTCACTACCTTGGATTCTGAAAGTGAAAAGGATAATGATGTGGCTGCTATGACTTACCCAAGAAAACTACCTTGCTGTGTATCCAAGGTGCTGCCTCTGAGAATATACAAAGCTGGTTTTCCCACGAGGCAAGCTGGGAAAGGCAGAGATGGCCGTAGGGTGGCACAGTTGTGTAGCTGAGTCTACACTGGGCATCTGCATCACTTTTTAAAAAGTCTGGTGTATGTGTATAGTAATATGTAGGGTGTGTGTTTGTGAGCATGACCACATGTGTGCATGCACGCACATGTGATGTGTTTGGAGGCATGCACAGGTGCCACAGCACATGCGTGGAGATCAAAGACCAACCGCAGGTCAATTGTCCCACCTTGTTTGAGGCAGGATCTTCCTTGTTGGACATCAGGCTAGCCGGGCCTATAAGCTTCCAGGGATCTCTGTCTCCTCCTTCCATCTCCCCAGAGGAGGACAAGGATTACAGGTCCACGTTACTGCGTCCTGTTATTTATTTGTCTGTTGGTTTCTTTTTAAAACAGGGCTTCTGGAAATTCGAACTCAGGTCCTTACATTTTCAAGGCAAGTGCTTTAGACACTGAGTCATCTCCCCAGTCCCTGTATCACATTTAGTTGTTGGCACAGAAATAGGAATAGGCACTGGCCTCAAAGAAAGCCAACCGTTGCAGGGAAAAGACGGTGTGTCTCTCCCTCATGAAGTTGGGGTGGAAAACTTAGTAAAACCCCAAGGCAGCTGGAAAGGGGAGTTGTGCTCAATTTTTCATGAGCCATCCATGAAAAAGAAAGAAAAGCACGTGTAATGAACATTTCCTTGGTGGAAAAAAGAGTAATAATTGTAGATCCTGGCTAGCAATGCGGATGGTGCTCAAACGACTGAAGCAGACAGGGATGGCAAAGGTGCAGGAAGATTTGTTGAGTCTCCCCAGCACCCGATGCCGCGGGGCAGTTGTGGAGAGTCGGACAGAGGGAGGGAAACGCGGCTTCAATGCACTTTTAGTCTGAAATAGTACCAGGGTGTCACAGACATACAGAAACTCTGAATGAAACAGACAAATGGATGTGGCAGAAGGCTCATAGCAAAACCAGCCTGTGAGGATGGGGCTATTTTTAGGCGCCTAATGAAGAAAGCAGCTGTATTCAGAGAGGCTGTCACTCGCAGCTTGTGGGACCAATTTGTTCTGTTCCAGGGTTCCAGCATTGATCAGCAGTCGGCCTCCTCTCGGATGCCCAGGAAGGGGCTCCACATAGTAATTACTGCTGCTTTGGGGTTTCTTTCAGAGTTTAGAGAAGATTCTTAGTTAATAGACCCATTAGAATCAGGGAATATAAGAGAAACAATAAGCTATTCCTGGGCCCTTCTGGAGCAAGCCTGGCCCCATAGAAACCTGTTTCAAAGCCTTAAGGCGCAAAGGACAAAACTCCAGCATGCTTGCTCTATGACCTAAGTAGCCAGGCTCCGTCTCTTTTGTTCTCTTTGACCTAAGCTGCTAAGCAAGAGTATAGAAGGCAAGCGACATTCCCCGGGAACTGAAAAGCAAGCTGGAGAGTGACCCACTTTTGGAAACAAAAGCAAGCAAGAGAGAATGCCTTGTGGAGCACTGAGGGGGTCTAGGTATGGAACGGGAGAAAGCTGCTCCCTCAGTTCCCGGGGCGGTGGGGTTGCATCATCCTAGGTGGGATAACCGTGTGTCTCCTGTTCTTGTCACACAATGCACTGTTGTTTGTGACTCAATCCTTTCTGAGATTCTGCAGAGAGCCACAGACTCCAGATGCCCTCTGCACCAGATTGCTCTGGTTTTCAGTGGAGGATTCCTTTGCATTTCTTGTCTTAAAACTTTATTTTATTTATTGTTATTGTATAGGGAGGTGGGCGGGTGTGGGTATGCCTCTGTGCAAGTGTGGAGTTCAGAGGTCAACTTCGTAGAGCCAGTTCTCTTCTTCCACCTTTACATGGGCTCTGGGAGTTGAACTCTTGTCAGGCTTAAGCATCCAGGCACCTGGACTGAGCTATCTTGCTGACTCATCAGTTTTAAACATTTAACTTTTCTTTTGCCAGAAACTGTGCAGTGTAGTGGCAAGAGCATGCGAAAAAAATCATGAAAATACAGTTGTCCTGCAGTGAGGGCCAGAAATCCTGGTCGCCGATCTAAATCCTTTCCTACCTTAAGAAAAGTGGAAGAAGGGTCTCCAATGGGGATTCAGAAGAGCTCCCTGACAAGTAGCAACAAAATCAGGGTTATTAGAGACCAGGACTCCCCATTCCAAGCACTCCATGGCTCCTCACAGTGCAGAGGTATCCAGGTGGGGCATGGGACTCCTCAGCACCTTCTCCCAAGTTCAACCCAGGCTGAGATGTGTTTGCAGATCCCTTTGATACTAAGAAAAGATGAGCCAGAGGGAGTGGATGCTTAGAGACGAACAGTGTGTGCTGACACAACAGCACACACAGTCGCACACATGAACTCAGTGGCTGGGACCGAATGCACAAGACCTACACAAGATCAAGCCATCTAAAGCCCTAACACATATTGGAGAGGGGCTCATAAAGTCCCATCCGATCCCTATCCGATGACAGTCGATGACTGCTATAGGAGGGTGATTCAGTTTTCTTCACTGTTATGAGTCCTCGTTGGTTATTAAAGTGTGTGTCTGTGGGGATGGAGAGAGAGAGAGAGAGAATATAAATAGATGGAAAGGGGAGAGAGGAGGACTGAGGACATAAACAAGATATCACTGTCTTCTGTGAGGCCAGGGTCTTCTTGGGAGTACCCAATCCTGGACTTCCATGCTCTGTACGGCAAATTAGAGTCCTCGATATGAATTCCATCCTGTTCTGACACTTGGACACAAGAGATGCCAGTCCTTCCTAAAGCTTCTGGGAGCTTTATAAAAACACCAAAGTCCATGCCCATGCTCAGACTGCTCTGGCAGGCTCTAAGGAGATGATCCAAGCCTTCATTGTTTTTTTCTCCGGCTACTGTCACAACTCAACTTAAGTTCCTCCTTGTATTCCCTGCCCCATCCCTCAGGTCAGCTGCCCAATTCAAAATGCTCATTCAGTAGCAAATACACACTAATTTAGTATAAACATAGCATCAATTTATAAATATAAATATAAAATATTTAGTATAAATGTAAGTGAAAAGGGAACAGAGGGCCAAGGAAGTTGCTCAATAGGTGAAGGTGTTTTTGTCCAAGAATGAGAACCTAAGTCTGGGACCTGAAACCTACATACTGTAGAAAGAGAGAACTGGCTCTCATAACAGGCCTTCTGACCACCACTTGTACACTGTGTTAATTACATCTCTCTCTCTCTCTCACACACACACACACACACACTGCAATTACAGAAGAAAAAGAAAAATCACAACAAATGAGCATAAACTCTCATTAAACTCATTTTAGTTGACTTTATATTGAAATAACATTTCAGAGCCGTTGAGTGAAATAACACGTATTGGTAGTTTTTCCTGTTGCCGTGCACTCAGCTCCTGTGGCTAATTTCTACTCATATGTGACCATTTCTACCAGACGGATGTTGTGCTGTGCATGGTTCAAACTCCTGGAGCTCTTCCATCTCTAGTATTCTTTTCTATAGTCTCAGGGAGCTTGGAGCATTTAACTTTTTCTTCTAAACTATTTTCCAATACTGGGGACACTGCTTTTCTCTGAAACTCTTCCATGGTGGGGCTTAGGGTAGATTAGAAGTGTCTAGACAGAGAATCTGCTCAACTTAGTCCACAGCTTAGATCTTGGTTGGCCCCAAAAGGCCTATACTAAAGGCTTGGCCCCAGGATTGCAGTGCCTGCAGATGGTGAAGGCTTTAGGAAGTGGGACCTATTGGAGATCTTGTAGTCATTAGGAGTTCACTCTTGAGGAGAATTGTGGGTTCTTAGCCTCTTCCAACACCTCCAGTTTGCTCTATCATGTGATCCCTCTGCCTCATTTACAGGTCTGAAATCTTGGGGCCAACAAGTTATAAATTCATTGTCTAAAGGTTGTTGTCATAGTAACAGAAAAGCAGCATGGTTGCAAATTCTCCAATAGCTATGCAGGCCAAGGGCAAAGCAAGGGATTAAAGGGCTACTGAACGTCTCAGAAAACACCCAAAACTAAAGTTTCTCTTAACCCTCTACTGTAGGACTACTGGAAACTTTTTGTGGAGCCCAAAGGTATCAGATGACCCCAAGCCTTTACCTAATGTTCAGTTGTTTTTAAATTCTTAATTCTCTACACACTCTTAGTACTTGTACAAATAACATTAAGCGAGACATCGGGATTCAGAATGGCAAATTCTTGTTTTTAGTTTTGGGTTTTACGTGTAGGATTTGCACAGACCAGGGAAGTGATGATGCGGCTCAGCTGGGAACCTGCTTACCATGGACACCATAAGGCCTTACTTTGGATCCATAAAATCCAGGCACGGAGGCATTCTCATCAACCTAGTCCTTGTCAGGGAAGAGAATGATGATCGCTAATGTGCTCTCTGACCAGCTCCTCTAGCCGTGGGTTAAACTCCAGTGTCAGGGAGAGAATCTATTTCCAAAACTAAGGTGAAGAGTAACTGAGGAAGCCTCCAGAAATCAATCTCTGACTGCTACAAGTGGGTATACACACATGCACCTGCACACACATATACTCACGGACATGGACATGCAACACAGCACACACACACACACACACACATTCTTAAAGACACACACTCATGCATACACTGTGATGGTTTGAAAGAAAATGGCCCCCAAAGGAAGTAGCACTATTGGGAGATGTGGCTTTGTTGGAGTAGATGTGGTCTTGTGGGTTAGAGGAAGTGTGTCACTGTGGAGGCAGGCTTTGAGGTCTCATATATGCTCAAACTGTGCCAGTGGGACAGACTACCTCCTGTTACCTGCAAGATGTAGGACTTTCAGCTATTTCTCCAGCACCATGTATACCTACATGGCACCATGACCCACCATGATGGTAATGGACTGAACCTCTGAACTGTAAGCCACCCAATTAAATGTTTTCCTTTTTAAGAGTTGTTGTGGTCACTGTGTCTCTTCTCAGCAGCAGAAACCCTAAGAAGGACACACACATACACACACTCACTCTCTCTCACACACACACACCCATAAACACATGCAGGCACTCACATACACACTCATGCACTCAACACAGACACTTGCACACACACACACACAGGTTTATAGATCAGGAAAGGCATATTGAGGGGAGAAGCTGGAAAGAGGAATAAAAATAGTTGAGGAACCCACAAACACATGTACCGGACATCTAGAAACTCATAAGCATCTTGAATTCTCCCAGGCAACTAGGAAAGCTGATACTCAAGAAAGATTTTCTATTGAACAATTCTGATGAAAGAAAATTAGTCCTTTTAATAACTGTGAAGTTTTGCCTTTAAATAATAACTCCTTTGGGTATGTTTTAGAGAGAATTCTATTTACATAAATTTGACTTAATTGCATCCACGCTATGGACTGAAGAAGCATCTTGTTTCCCAGAAAGGGCTGAAAATTTTTGGGAGTAATGACAGGATTGCTTTCTTACGGCCCTCACCCCTAGTCTGCACGCCTTGGGAATTTCAACCGTTTTCCAACCTCTCTGTGAGTGCTGATGTACTTAGTATCAGTGAACTGTGTGTGGCCAGTACTTAACTCAGACCTGGGCACTGGGCATGTTTTTCACTCAGGGCAATAGCAAAAACTGATCAGTTCTGTGTGTTTCTGACATTCCCTCTGCTGACAATAGCACCTCGAAGTGCTAGTACCTTTATCTAAGGTTGACACAGTCATCTTTTCTGCGTGGGGCCAACTTAAGGGTTTCTGGATATTCTCCTTCTCCAATCCATGTGACCTCAGAAAACGAGCAGTAGGTAGGTTGTAGTCAACCTTTTTGTTAATGTGACCAAATACCCAAGGCAACAAGTTAAAGGAATAAGTTTCAGCCCATGCTTCCTTTTCATCAATAGCCAGCTAATCCATTGCTTTGGGGCCCAAATTGAGATTGAAAGTCTTGGAGCTGCTCGATGAGAGCAGCAGGAAGTGGAGAGAGGTGGGGGGGGGCTAGAGGCAAGACAGACTCTTCAACATCCCACCTCCAGGGACCAATTTCCTCCAACTGGACCTCACATCTGGATAATCTGTCCAGCCCTAGTGTGCAAGTTGAAGAAGTTAAAGTTTTCAGGAGCCAATCACCTGTCACTAGCCCTCAGTTGGAGCCAATCACCTGTCACTAGCTCTCAGCTGGAGCCAATCACCTGTCACTAGCCCTCAGCTGGCAATAAAATCTTGAACACATGGTGCAAAGGATGTTTTCATATTTAAACTGTAATGGCAGGACACACATGCTCAGAAAGGAGCCCTTCTGTGAAGTTATGGTTAACTCAGCATACAGCTTCTGGAAGGTCCCTCTCCATCTGGCCCACCCTGTTTCCCCCTCTGAAGCCAGTTATTTGTGTTATACTTAAACTTGAGAATACCTCTATTTCTTCCTTCTTTTCTTCCTCCTCCCTCCCTCCCTTTCTTCTCCTTTGTTTTTGTTTTTTTGTTTGTTTTTTTGGGACAAGGTCTCAGTCTGTAGTACAGGCTGCCCTGAATTCGCTCTATAGCCCAGGCTGGCCTACTGACTCAGACCACTAATTGCTAGAACGGCAGGTATTTTGTACTTTGATCCTTTTACTTACTTCACACTCAACATATGGAATACTGTGTGTGTGTGTGTGTGTGTGTGTGTGCATCCCTGTGCATAAAAAGGTCAGAATAGGATAACAGCTCCTTCCTCTATAGCTCTCTACCTTATTGCCTTGAGACAGGGCCATTCACTGAACTGGAAGCAAGCCACTCAGCAAGTTGGCTGGCCAGCAAATTCCTGGGATCCAGCCTTTTCCATGCCCTAGTGCTGGGGTTACAGACTCACATAGTCATGCCTGGGTTTTTGTTTCAGTGCTTGACTTTCAAATTTGAATTGTCATGTTTTCACAGCAAGTGTTCTTAGCCACTGAGCTGTCACCTCAGCCCTAAAGTGCCTAGTGCTAAAGATACTACATAAATGGCATTTAATTCATCTTCGAGTTCTTTTTTTCCTTCCCCTTCTTCTGCCTTCTTGTTCACTGGTTCCTTGGCTTCTAAAAACAAAACAAAACAACAACAACAAAAAAAACCCAGCAAACCCTAACAGGGTAGTAGAAATCTGAAACAGCACTACACAATAGCCAGAGATCTGCAAGACTTAATTAGATAGCCCTTTCAAAGGTACGTTAACTTTAAATCAATTTGGCATTCATTCAAACTAGAAAACCAGAATCGTTTCTGTTTTCTGATTTTGAGCACTAAATAAAAAAAGGAAGCCAGACATAATATTCATGCCTCTAATCCAAGCACTCAGGAAGCTAAGGCAAGAGAGTCTGGAGTTCAAGGCTAGCTTAGGCTACATAGTATTTCTGGACTAGCCTAGAAAACATGTGTGAGACCCTGTCTCAAAAAATAGGGAGAAGATCAAAGACAGATAACAAAACCATAATGTTTTTGAAAACTTCTTTGTAAATGCATACATATATATGTATATATGTATATCTATCTATCTATGTATATCTATCCAAGCTCCAAATCAAACCTTGGTGGATATTAAATAAATCTCTCTATATATCTATATCTATGTACACATATATATATATTCATATATACATATGTGTGTTTATAATTTTATTTTAAATGGGTGTGTATATGTGAATGCAGGTGACCCAGGGGGTGGAAGAGAGCATTGGCTCTGCTGCAGCTAGAGCTGCAGGCATTACAAGCTGCCCAAGGTGGGTGCTGGGAACAGAACTCCAGTCCTCCACAAAAACAGCATGCGCTTTCAACTGAAGAACCATCTCTCTCCTTAACTCCGTACTTTCATGTGAAAGTTACTAGTGAGCTGCGAGAGAACAAAGCCATTTCATGAAAGAGAAACTTGAACAAAGGGGCAGCTTGGAATGTGTCTTGGCATTAGACAGACAAGGCATGAAGGAAAAAAAAACCCTACACCTGGCACTCTCCCTCCTTGGAGCAAAGCTTCATTTTACGGGAGGCATAATTAGCTCCGAAGTTCTCCAGTCCTGTCTGTCTAGCTAATTCTATAGAGGCAGGCTATTTAGGTATTCCACAATTACCATGCTGAGTGCTTCTGGATGAAAACTCAAGGCCTCCCAAAGATTTTCCAGGGTGGCGGGAGTTGCGGTGCATACAGCGTGGTACGTGGGTAAGTAGCTTGTGCCTCTGGCTTTGTTGCAATCCCATGCCACAATCAGAGGTTCTGAACATTCGCTTCTTAGGCCAATGTTCTGTTAAGGTTGCAGCAAGGGCTCAGGCTGACCTCTGAAACAAGCGCTATATGAGAGAAAACTCACGGTGCTCATATACCTGTAGTGCAAGGCTTTGGTTACGAGGAATGGTAAATACAGAAAGCCATGTTCTCTAAGCCTTCAGCAATGCCGACTCCCACAGGGAGGCAGCCTCCAGGCGTGGCTTTGAGTTCCCATATCATCCATCACCATGTGTCATTTCCCAGCTGACCAGGTACGAGGGAGGTGCAGAGAAGAACCTTAGCACAATCTTATGATAAAATGCAGGTCTACGACTTCCTATAGATGGAAGCAATGGTGCTACATGGACAGCCATAGTGCAAGCCAATCTTCCCAGATGGTTGTAAACAAATGGCTGGTCCATAAGAAAGTCCGTGACCTGGGCTTCTGTCTTCATGGTAGGTGCAAAGCTTTCTGTGCTTTTATCTCCTTGCTTTTAAATATAGTAAACTACCAACCTGCTGAGCAATGAGATTTACTCAGCCACCATTTCCTGGTCTTAACATTATGTACCAAGGGCTGGTTGGTGACAGTGCATGCCTTTAATCCCAACACTTGTGAGGCAGATGCAGGAGGATCTCTGTGAGTTCAAGGCCAGCCCGGTCTACAAGGGCTAGTTCCAGGACAGCTAAGGCTGTTACACAGAGAAACCCAGTCCCAACAAACAAGCAAGCAAACAAAAATGTATGTACCAAGAGTCCCAAGAGAGGGCAGGGGAGACAATTCAGTTTGTAAAGTTCTTGTCTTGCAAGCGTGAGGGCTTGGGTTGGATCACCACGTATATATCTATAAAATCTGGGGGGTTTGAGCTTGTAATATGAAAGCTAGGGGAAGGGAGGAGCAAGGTGGGTCCCTGAGTTCAATGGCCAGCCAGCCTTGCCTACTTGGAGAACTCCAGGTCAGTGAGAGACCATATCCCTTCCCCCCACAAACCCCTGCCCCGCAAAAAGAAATCAAGGTGGATGGACCCAAGAAACATCTAACATATGCCAATACAACCAAGGGTCCCATGAAAGGCTTCCAGTTTCCTATAAAGAACTTGTTAGGGAAGGGGAGATAATGCGCTAGATGTGGGGTTGAAAGGCAGATGTAGGGTGAGGGGTGGTGTAGACAGAAAGAAATATATCCTTTTAGGAACTTGGAAATCTCTGAGAAATGGCATGGGAATCAGCCCCAAGAAGGGTCTTTTTCCATGCCAGCTCTTTCTGACAAAGTGAACCCATGCTTTTTCTTGTCACCCCCACTAAGTTCCAAAGCATCTTCCACTGCTCAGTATCAATGGCTACAGTGGATGCATCTGTATCTGGGAAGCTCTTTCATTTCAGGGAGACCTAAAGAGCCAAATGTAGCAGCTCCATCCTCTCCTCATGAGATCCAACCTCCAGGATTTTCTTAATGCTAAAAATAGGCCCAGCAGACGCTAGGCCCACACTGCCTGGTCACTTCCTGGGTGGATTTCCCTCCCCTCTCTGCATAGCCCACACCCTGCTGTCTTTTTCAGCTCAGAGAAGCAGAGAACAGCACAAACCAGGTTACCAGGGCTGTGGCACTCAGCTTGCTCAAACAGACTTTAGCTACAAAATGAGGATATAGGCAAGTGGGGGTGTAGCTCACTTGTAGAGCGTTTGTGAGGCCCTGGGATCAACTTCCAGCATCCCAAATCAATAAAACTAAATAATATGTAGAGAACATACTGGTTACCACAGGCATGGTTATGGTATAAACTGTGTTAATTCATGGACAGTGTGTGGATCACTATCTGGTAAGTAGTAAACACCCAGTAAATGTTAATGGTGACTTTATTCCTATAATGAAGAATCCATCATGGCTGACCAGTTTGGGAATAATTATATGTACTTACTTTCTTTTAGAGAGAGTCTCATATATCTCAGGATAGCATTGAAATCCCTATGTATCTACAATGGCCTTGAACTCATGATTTTCCTGTTCTTCCAAGGCGCTGGTCTCACAGGAGGGTACCACCACACTCTAGCTGTGCCATGCTAGGGATCAAACCCAGAGCTTTGTGTATGCTAAGTAAGCTCTCTACCCACTGAGCCATATCTTTCGCCCAGCCTTAGTGAAGATGACTCGAGTTTGAGCAATCATCTGGCTGGGGAATCTTTGGCACTATCAAGGTGGGGATTGCAAGTAGATGAAGCCTGTTTGAATTAGAGTCAGTGGTTCTGGGCTCTCGAGTGTTAAGGGCTCATACATGGGCTGAAGCAGAGGTTTGTGGCTCTGGGTCATGAGCTAGATGCCACGAGACAGAGAGATTGGCTTCTCTGGGTTCCCTTTCAGGTGCCCATACCTCTTTGTAGACCCAGAAGGTTTGCTGTATATAAAGACCCTTAGCTCCTAAAAGTGGAGCCATTCCAGTTCCCATACCTTTGGTGTCGTGACTGTCGGCTCTTATGGTTCTTAGGTTTAGGCAGCTCCCTGAAGCCCTTCAGTGGGCCTGAAGCTGCAGCTTCTTGTCCTCAGCTCTTCAGAGCTTTCTGCACCTTTGACTTCCTGCTTCCTCTCACCTTGTTTCAGCATCTCAATTCTTTCGGCTTGGTTCTCTGGCCTTCAGCAGCCATCTTGTGGCTGCGAAGGCTGCTGCACCATCCAGACAGCTGCTGCTGCCTCCGCTGCTGCTGACTCCACCCCCACCTTCCTTTTTGTATCACCAGCTTAGGTGACTCTACTCATAACAGAAGTCTCAAGCAGGCAAGGGAAGACCATCCTGAAAAAGCTTTTGCAGGGCTTAATGTTACCCCACTGGAGGGCACCACGTTAGAGTTATTGTCTAGCTGGTTCAGAAAGTGGACTCAACAGCCTGGTTTCATAATGTGGGGGAGGATGTTTGTGGCATGGGTGTGGTATGCAAAGGGAGGATTGCATTTGCATCAGTGAAAGCACACTTACAATTCCACCAATCATGGGCCACACAGAGGGACCAATAGCAAGACCTGCATAGCACCAGTCACTGCTGAGTTACTGGGGAGGTGACAGAGTGACTGAGCAGATCTGTGGGGTCATCTGGAGTCTTGCCCAGTGTGTTGCCTATTTAACAATCATACAAGAATTGGCTTTGCTATTTTCTGTACCACCGCACAGCTACACTGAAGTAATTGCCCAGTGCTGTGTTGGTCTGTGTCTGAGTGGACAGAGAAGCAGATGTCTAAGGACAGCACCTGCCACGACTCTGCAGGAACAAGGGCATCAGACAAGCAAGGCGTCCTCCTTCATTTCTCTTTCTCCAGGCTCTTTCCCCCACCTTGGAGTTTTCCATGTCAACAGTAGGGGGCGTCTGCAGTTCCGGAAACTGGGGCATATTCCAGAACCTAAGGCGTGGGCTCCCAAGTCTTACACACAGGAGAGGCAGAAACAGCCTCTCAAGCACCTGTGAACAGGCGGTTTCAGCCAGGAAAAGAATCTGGGCACCTTTTCACGTGCGCTACATGGGCAGCTTTCATTCCCACTTTACAGTGAGTAGCTGCCGAATTATCAACCAATCAAGGCCTTGGGGCACCTCTGACTCCTCGCCGGATAGCAGGAGGTCACCCTGTGAGGACCATGGAGGGCATAACTTAAATGAGGGTCATGGAAGCTGGCAGAAATAAAGCATCGCTTAATAGGAATGATGATAGGGGTACAGGATAACAGTATCAGCCGCCATGGATTTAAAATGGCTTTAAGTACAGCTCTGCCCAGAGGCTATATGACCTCAGAGCACCTTCCAACGCTCTGATTCTCCATGATGACGGAACCCGTCTCATCAATTTTAGAATAACAGGGCAGGAGTTAGCGGCAGAGCCCATGTGAATTAAGGAAGAGGCAGGCTTTATTTCAACCAGAAGACCAAAGCCAACCCTGTTAGGGAGAAGGAATTTAAATAACCTTAAGTCTTTATGGGATATCTGCTTGAAAACCTACAGGAAGATGTGGCAGCACACTCAGGAGGAGGAAGCAGAAGGCTCAAGAGTTCAAGGTAAGTCTAAGAAGATCCTGTTACCACTCCTGCACACAAATACACATGACCAAATTTAGAAGTCAGGGAAATATAACAGGAGGAGCGGGCTGCCTGT
>LOJH01018681.1:0-10000 GCA_001685095.1 Ellobius talpinus
ACACACACACACACACACACACACACACACACACCCCGCACAAGTGATTTTTATCCTTCCTAAATAATAAACCTCTTGAAGGCATATGTAGTTCCCCCAGCTTCCTGGCTTTAGCCTTACAGCTAGGAGCCAGTACACAGGGCTGGCTGTCTGGCGAGAGAGACTAGGAGCCCAGAAGCTCCTGCACCTCTCCTTTCCTGTGTCCTTAACACGAGCCACTGCTCCTGCATTCTGCCAGAGTAATGAACAAGTTTTGGACTTGCCAACAGCATGGCTGGTGCGGGGGGGGGGAGGTTGGGGGTTTTTTTGGTTTGGTTTGGTTTGGGTTTTGGTATGTCCAGAAACAAAAAGATGGAAATGTTCCATTTGCAGCTCCAGTGCTTGTAACTTTATAAAAAGAAACATTTCTAAGAAATTGCATACAAGCAACATTGTGCTTACACCAACCTAAAGGTTAATACTGCATATTGTTTTCAATTAGGAATACAATAGATATGGCTGGTGGGTAGGAGAAATGAAGGGAGCCATTGGCTTGGTGCCTAAAGCCTACGTAATGGAGATGTATGATATTTGAGAGTCCGGGTAAGTACATTTTAATCCAATATTCTGTAATAGCTCTTATGCTCTCTAGGTCTCTTTCTTCTGAGGCTTTGCCTTTTCAAGTCTTTGTAGCCTTCTGATAACATAAGCATGGTGCCCCAAATCTGTTTTTGTTTGGGTTTTGTTTTGGGTGTTTTGTTTTGTTTTGTTTTGCTTCGTCTTTAATTTTTAAAAATAACTTTGGAGAATTTCCTTTGGGAGCGAACAGGCAATGTAGGGAATGTCCTTTGATAATAACCAGCTGTGTTCTCAGACCTCCTCCTTGCTAGTGAATGCCACTTTTATGGCTTCTGAGGAAATGAATTGAGAAATGTTGAGCAAACATTCTTTTTTGTTCGGCTAAAATGTTATTTTTTTTTCTAAGCAGGAGAAATAAATCAACATTTCTACTGAAGAAAAAAATAAAATGAACTTTTTATAGAAATCAACTTTCCCTTTTTGCCCACAGGGATGTCTTATGTCTGTCTGCACGTGCTCTGGATTCGGAAACCCCCAAAGCCTGAGTGATTGATACAGAGCTGCCTTCCTTTGGTTGAATATTCCTGTCTCCTCTGCAATTCTATGTATTCACTCATTAAAGTACTCTAGATGTCAGATTAAGTTAGATACAAGCAGTAGGTATAAAACCTGTTGCTGTTTTTCAAATAATGATTAGTACTATTTTGTCTATTTGGTTTGTGTGGGAAATTCACGGTGATTGTATTCTACTCTTAGTCACTGAAGCTGCCAGTGAGGGTTGCTGTTTCTTCGTCATTGGGCATCAGTTATTCTTAGTGTTGCATATAATTTCATCAACTGTAAGTTTTAAGTCGATACTAAAGACTTCTTTAAAGCTATGTGAACAACTTAATAATGTTTTCAAAGAGTAATAACATGTTTTCATTTCTAAAAAGTTGTACAAATTGTCTAGTTTACCTGCTGTTAAGTAAGAAAGAAAAAAAGGTGATAGCATTTCAAGTAGAGGGAAAGTGGCAGTATGATGTCACTTGGCACACAAATGTAAACCAGAGCTAGGTTTGGGCAAAGTACTTCAGTATCTTAATTTGATTATGGGCTTGCCAGTGTTTTCTACTATAATTTTATTTGAACCTAACAGAATCAAAGATTCATAAGAAAGCCCATTTTACTACTGATGCAATGGCATAAACAACTTCAGCGTGTTTTCAAAGTGGAAGGGCACGACGGGCACTGCCAACTTCCTGCCTCGTCATTGCCACGCTGTCACGCTCCCGCTGTTAAACAGCAGTGTGCTTCTCCAGACCCAGCAGAGAAGGACTCAGAATGGCAGCAGTTACCAGCAGGTGAATGGAAGGGTGGGTTAACCTGGTATCTCATAGGTACCTGTTGCTGTGCGGGTAAGGCTTGCAGAATCCTGTCCTGTCCCCTTCCGTACAGAGTTGAAATCATAGTACTTTGAACTGTCTCTGAAGATGCCAGGGTAGCCTTACTCTGTATCAAATGCATAGTGGTTGGATATTTTGCAGTAGATGTGATCTGCTATTGAATAGTTCTTTAGCAGGTCCTCGCTTTTGCTTAACTTTTCAGATAGGAATGCAAATGAGCTGATAGTATTTTAAGTCTCCACTATCTGTGTACAACTGTATTTACAAGCAACAGTAGAGAGTGTTTATTTTACCATTATTCTGTAAATGTTGTGATCACTCGATTTCAAAACTAAAAGAAAAAAACCTTAACTTTAGGGGTTGTGAATAAACCCAACCTTGTCCAAGTCTTCAGAAATTACATTTGTACAAGGACCCTTTTCCCATTAGAGTGTCATTTAAATAGGTTAAAATCACCGTGGCAGAAGTTAGGCAGGTAGAAACAAACTCAGTGGACTGGCTTTCAGAGCCTGTGTGGTTGAAAAGCAAAGCCAAAGCCTGGCCTGTGGTTGCAGGTTGTGTGCCTTTACCCTAAGTGGCCAGGAGATGGCAGCAGCTCGTCATTTGCACGGGGACCCACTTGGGAACCCCTCCCCCACCTGGGCAGCCTGAGAAGCCCTTAGATTTTGCCTCCTTTTCCAGTTATTCCAGGAGAGGGAGTCCTTTGCCAACTGATGGCCAGCATTTCCAGTACAGAAGCATGGTGCTGCTTCTGTCCACACCGCCTCTGGCCTTTGTTCTTTTTGTAACCTGAATATACATGGGAGAAAGAAGGTTGGACCCAAAGGCTTTTAAAATTGGGAGAGACAAGAAAAACTGCTGTTCCTTGTGATTGGTCGGTGCTTTCTGTTCACTTGATACACTTGTTCTTCTGCTGTGAGGAAGTTTCTCTCCACCCGTGATAGTACATCACATTCTCCTCAAGATCATAATAACATCATTAATGTGAATTTAAACAACACAGCTTGTTAGAAAATATGCTAATTGTTATGTTCTCATTATGTTTGCTTAGGTTTTATTTGTTTTTCTATGAACAGTTAGAGAGCTAATTTTTTTTGAAAGGTGATTGTAAGTCATATTTTATATAGCATTTTGCTTGATCGTTTGCTCTGTACTGAATTTGTACTCTGTTGCCATTAGATCTTACAATAATGTTCCACTCTGCAAATTTTTAAGGTTCAAATAAAGTTTAATTGTTTGCAAACTGTTATGATGCTAATAATTCAACAGCCTGCTGTGTTACTAATGAAATTACTTTGTTATGATTAATTTGGAAAATAGTGTGTTGATTGTAGTAATTAAGCACAACAAGGTGAAGTAAATGATTCTAATGCCATCTGGCCTCCAAACTGAATGAAGAAATGAAATAGGGCTGTCATCTGAATTTATTCAAAGAAGTAAGCATCATACAAATGACTTTCGTTGCTATAGGGTTTACGCTTAACTCCATTCCACCCCACCACTTTGTGGCATATGACATGGTGTTTTGTTTTGTTTTTCTATGGAAAATAATGTTGGCTGGTCCAGCAGTTGTTCTGAATACTTGCTTTTAAACTGATTATTTTAATCATAACTTAATTACAGATAATTACATACAGTACATAGGATCATAAGGGAAGAATCACTTTTCAACCATCTGTAGGTAAAATAGATACATGTGGGTCTCTTGTTTTCTGTCAGTGTGTGAACACTTTTAGCCCTGCACGAGCAGCACAGCTCCCTTCCAGTCGCTGTTGCAGCGTTTGTAGGTAAGGCTTTACTGCAGCTTCTCCCCTGATTTTCCTCTCACCAGCTCTGATACCACCTAGGGTCAGGATTAGAAACAGAACTATGTTACACACCAGAGATTCAGATTCAGAGAGCAGTCATGGGACAGAAGCTGACCTGAACGGAAGTGTGTGTTGTGTAAGAACTTGAACTTGGTCAGTGGTGCTGAGTGAAGCTTTGTGAGTGTGGATCACAGCACAGCACCATCAGACCCCGGGCCAAAGAACAGTTGCCGTTTCAGAGGTGGGACAGCCGTCCAGAGCAGCCTTGACCACACGGCGAAGCAGGAATGATGAGATAAAAACATGATCAAGGCTTGGGAGGCCCAGCTGCATGCAGAGATTAGAGGATATATACGTACATTCTGTTAAAAAAAAAGTTTGTCAAGCATAGTGACATTGTCACTAAAATCTTGAGTATTTAAAATACAGAAAAACAAATCAAGTCTTGTTTTTCCCTTACTGTTTTAACCCATATTCAAATACATAGCAATTTGTTCACTAGCTGAGAAAGCTCATGCCGTCATGAACCCACTGCCGGAATGTCTGTTAGAATCCCTCTGATGTCAGACACACAGAGTGTTGTGATGACAGTAACATGAAATGGCATTTCATTCATGCTACATTTAAGGGGCCCTTCCGTGTTTTACCAGTAGATTCTGCTCTCGCCGCTTAGATACGACCATGAGATGTGGTGCAGCATGCTGCAGGGCATCTGCTATGCTTCAGAAAATACCTGGGAGCCAGCTTGATACCCTACAGTAGGTTAAGACCTGAGATTTAAGAAGGTGGGGGATCTGCCGGGCATTGGTGGCACATGCCTTGAATCCCAGCACTCTGGAGGCAGAGGCAGGCGGATCTCTATGAGTTCGAGACCAGCCTGGTCTAGAAGAGCTACTTCCAGGACAGGCTCCAAAGCTACAGAGAAACCCTATCTCAGAAAAAAGAAGGTGAGGGATTTGACCTCTGTACCCAGTAAGAGAAACAAAACCACACAACCTTCCTGCAGTTGCCATATCTGCTTTCCAAGGATGCTCTTTCAGTACATAGGCAGTCCTTTTCACTGAGGCTTTAGCAGCTGGTCCCCTGACTACATCATTGTGAGCACCAGGTTTGTCAGGAACCAAGTATAATGAGAGTGTAAGTGACTTCGAAGTTGAGCTATGGCACTGCGTTAGCCATTTGTTCAAGGTTGTGTGACTTTCAAATGAGAGACACGGGTGGCCCAGGGAAGCTTGGAGCAGACTTATAGCTCCTCTCTCCAGACCATCCCAAGTTACCACTGCCTTCCTCCCCTTCTTCCTCCAAAGAGCCTGTCTTCCTACCTTGTACCCTGGAAACAGGATTTGTAGTTTGTCATCATGCGTGGATCTGATAGAAATGTCTGGGTCAAGTGTGGTGGCACATGCCTATGATAGAGATGAGTGTATCAAAAGTTCTAGGCCAACCTATGTCAAAAAGAATCAATAAAGGAACAGTCCTGAGAAGATAAGTTCACAGATCCAACTATAATTTAATTATTGTTCTCAAAACGAAACAAAACAAAAAACCTCTACCCTCTGTTTTCTCAAAAGTCATGTGGTTATGTTAACTTGGATGTTTGTGGCCCCAGATGAAAGGAGCCACTGTGGTAGCCAGCCCTGGTCATACACACCCCTGCTCAGCGTCAACCCCAACGTTTGGAAGGGGCCTGAGCACATGGCACGCTGTGCATACGGCAAAGCTGTGGAGACAGACATCTCCCCAAAGCCCTTTCTCTCGAGTGTTTTCTTAGCACCTCGACTATGGATGCTATCTCCCTGGGCCTCTCTCCCCTTGTTTCCAGAGTTTTCCTTTTTATTATCCATTCCTCACAACGGTAATAGAGTGCTGCACTTGTCTGTTTTCTCTTTATTGGCCTCAACGTCGTAATATAAAAATATCACTCCTGTTAGAGTGAAAGCAGGTGCCACGTGAAGCTTTAGCAGCAATTTACCTCTCATTTGAGAAAAATGTCACACAGGTACTCTCAGAGGAGGAAATTAATGACACCCAAGTCTGCCAGTTACAAGCAAGTGCCTCAGACTAGGACAGGATTCCCACAAATAAGCCGATCCCCACTTTCTGCCTTCCTCCCCCAGCCCCATGCAGTCTGTTATGAAACTGCTCAGTCCCCACTCGTCACGTTCACTGTGCTGGTAACAATGTAGTAGTAGCAGACGTCACTGGGTGTTTACTGTTTGTTATGCTGTGTACTTTTTCAGTCCTCGCAGCAGCCCAGGTGGTGAGTTCTGTTTGTCACTCGTTTTCCTGATTAGAAATTTTGCCTCAAGGTCCTAGGAAATAACGCAGTAGGCTGATCCAGCACCCACTCCCCTTCCCCTGAATCCAGTACCTGAGAAGTACAGTGGGGGACTCAGACGGTGCACACAGTAGGAGCTTGGCAGTCCCTTAGTGACAGTGATGATGACTGCAGTCTTACACATGAGAAGGTGCCACCCTACACCTGGACAACCAGTCAAATTCAGCTCTTCTCCTAGTCAAAGAGAACACACGTTGATGTGGGAACTCCCTGCTCCGCCCCGCCCCAGCCTCCAGCCCAGCCAAAGGTGAGTCAGCTATGGCTGTGGGTCAAGAAGACCAATGAGACTCTTTCCTAGCCAGCCTTTCCCATTCCCCACTTCTTCATACAGACTCCCCAGGAACCCTGACAGAAGCCCAGAGCGGGCTGTAACCTGATTGCTTCTCTGTCAAGTACTTGTTTTGGGGTGAAGAGAATTTAATAGCCAAGGCTGTTTGGTTCTTTTTTTTTAGGTCAGTTTAAATGTTACTTGTGAACTGTTCATTTCTTAAAGTCACTAGACAAACATAAAATGCGCGCAGTCTTGATAGTCTGAGTGATAGCAATGTCTGAGGCAAGAGTTTGTCTTAGGGAATCCCACTGAACTCTGATACCCAGGCCCTGCACGTTTGCACATGAAGTCTCATTCTGTACATACCCGCATTCCCACTCAGTACCTTGTACAGGGCTCCACAAACAGAGTTTTCTGGTGTGATTTTTTTTTAAGAAAAAAAAATATTTATTGATGTATTTTGTTGTGATCAGAGGTGGGGTGGGGTGGGGAGCAGAAAGGTTAGTAGTGGAAGAGCCGGCATTGACTGTAGCTCTCTAGAATCTAGCCAGAGGATGAAGTAAAATTAAGTCCTTCACGGTTTTTCCTCTGGTGAGTTCTCTGAAATATTTTCACGACTGGCACCCACAGTGTTCTTTCCAAGACAGAGTGAATGGCTTTGGGTGGTCCTGACAGCGGATGACACCAAGGGAACCAAACAGGCCTAGCTGGTGTAAAGCCAGCTCTCCTCCATAGGTGAGTGCGTTCTTCCTCCTTCCCACATCAGTGCCTGTGGCCTGTGACATTTGTCACTCCATCCTTTCCTTGTTCCACGTTCTTCGTCCTCTTTTGGCCTTCCCAGAATTGTCACATGAGGCATGAGCCATGACAGCCATCATCGCTAAGTAGCTGCTGAACCCGTTCCCTGAGTCCCAAACTGCAGGCCTGGTGCAGTCTCTGGGCTCGCTATTTCTCTTCCTATCTAATTAAATGATTCCACTTTGAATAATTATATTTAAGTGCCAACAGCAGAAGAGGGGCATTGAAAATACAGAGTTCACCCGCATTTCCCAAGTAGATTCGTCATCAGAATGAAACAGGATGAGACACAGGGAAAAACAGCCGCAGGTAGCCTTACATAGTGCGGCTCTTAGGAGGATAAGCCAGACCTCGTCCTGTGACTAAGAGACAAACATCTTTTGATTTTTGTTGTGTCTGCCCTCCTTGAGTTCTGTCTAGGAGACAAACTGGGATTTTTTTTCTTGTGTATTAATACAGAAGGGGAGGGACATGTAAAGGCTTCAACACTGGCTCAGAGAAGAAAGTTGATTTTGATGTTCTTATTTAATAAAAAAAAGATTCTGAAGTGCTTGAAGCTACTGAATTAAGTGAGAGGGGTAAAAGGCTGCGCTTGAATAATCTTTCGTACGGTTACTGCCATCTGTGGTGAACCAAATTCTAGAAGCTGGGAATGGCCATTACCCTTTTAGGAATGAACACTCTACCGGGGTTAGGGTGGTCCTCAGCGAGGAGCGAAGGACAACACAGGACCTGGAGTCTCCTGGACCCCAGTCCTCTCCCTGCTGACTGCCGGGGGCCCCTGTTCATTCCTCGTGTTTTAGGCAAAGCCCAAGGTTGGGCTCAAGGGAGATAATATCTGGAGGGATCTGAGAAATCAGAACAGTGTCAAGCATGGCTCCTTCTGCCTTTGAAGACCCGAGAACTGAAATGAAAACAATCAACAACTTCTCCTTGGCCCCAGAAGCAGGGAGTGGGGAGCAGACAGGCCTAGGCCGAGCACTGGCAGCAAGCAGTGCCTGTGTGACCTTGGCCTTGGTAGTTTATAGGCATTGATGTCAGTCCTCGAGAAGTTTGGAGTTCTCCTATCTGGGTTTTTAAATCAAGCTTCCGAGCAATAGTCAATTTCTGTGAATGGAGATTTTGAAACTACAAGTGGCCTCTGTCTATAAAGTTTCTGAATAAACTCCTGATACTTAAAGCCAAGAGTTTGCTCACTGGTCTTTCCATCATCTTGCTAGCGGTCAGCTGCATCTGTTAGAGCATCTTTGGATGTTCTGACACGGAATGCCCCAAGGAAGACCTTTGACAGTTTCCCTTTGTCCGGTGCCCATTAGTGAGCTGGGCCTCCTGTGTGTCTGTGTGTTTGTGTGTGAGTTACCTTTTCTTCAGGTAGATAGTGATGCAGGAGATGGTTTGATTTATTTAATTAACCTGGGAGTGGAGCACTGGTCTTTAGTTTGTAGTTTGTGAGTCTAGAACTAGAAATAAGGGCAAGCCTCATCACATGTAACCTTAACTCTTTAATGCTATAACTTTAGGCAAAGCTAATAAAAAATGCAAAGGACTACTAAATAATTTAAATTATCTAAAAAATTAAGCATATTCCTTCAATAATAATGGCTTTAATGATCTTATTTTTTTAAAAAAAATAATCATTTCTCATGTCTTGAGTTACTTAGAAGTATAGATATCAAAGTCCATCAGAGTTTAAGATTATTAAATATATTTGCTTTGACCATGCAGAGTTGCCATAGATTCCATTTGGTTTTTTGTTTTGTTTTGCTTTGTTTTTTTATTTCACAGTTGTGATCAATAATATTGTTCCACAAGACATAATTCTGGGGGCATGTCTCATAATATCATTGCAGTATGGAGTTAATTTTTAAAACTTCTTAAAAGTCTCACTTTACAATCTGATTCTTTCGTTTTCTTAAGCCATTAACCGGTCCCATGAACTGAAAAGCAAACGAAGAAGGTCCTGTTATTCTCTGTTATTTTTTTGCTTTCTAAAAATACCATTCTCTCATTGCAGCTTCGCTGCCTTCACCTGGGAAGCTGTTGCCAGTGCCATGTGTTTTCCTGACCAGCTCACCGATCCTCTGGGAAATTACAGCCGTAGACCGTGGGCACACTGTGTAGCGAGAGACTAGAGGTCAGACTGATGGAAGAACTTTTCTTCCTCTCCCCGAATGATCACAGCAGAGCTCCTGTGTCTTCACCTGGTGCTGGAATTTATAGCAATAAATACTCTGTATTGATTATTACTTAACTCTCCTGAGATTAGGCCGAAACTGGAAATGTTTTATTACAGCCTAGAATTCAGCACCTTAATTTGAAGACACTTTCTAAATTTTAAATATTGATATAATCGCCCCATTGTGCTTCTGTTTCTAGACCCATTTCACACTATGAAATTATCTCCATTTTATGTATTATATAGAGATAATTTTGCTCACGGTATTTTTCTGATATTCCATCACTACTTTTGCACAACTGAGAAATCTGTCATCTCTCTTCTTTTGGCTCCATTTGGAAACCCAGGAACCAGATCAGAACAGCACATCGGGTTTATTATAGAAATGCACAAAGGGGGAAAAGGAAAAGGAGTGAGTGAAGAAGAGATTAAATGTTAACCAGACTCTCCAAGCGTACAATTTTAGTCCATCAGCCTGTCCACACAGGCTGCTTAAGGGAAGCCTTTCCACCCAGACGAAGCTTTTCTCACAGAAAGCACGTTGAGAAGGGCATCATCTGTGGCAAATACTGCCGGAGCTTGCTTTTTCCTTTTCCTTTTTTTTTTCTTTTTCAGAAAAGGATAAAATAAGAAACACCCCCAATACACAGCTCTAATTTATTCTTA
>LOJH01018681.1:15000-21623 GCA_001685095.1 Ellobius talpinus
AACCGACACACCCAGAGATGGTCCCCAGATCGCCAGATTCAGCGGGTATTGCTCACTTCTGAAGAGAGTCATCAGTCAAGAGGAATCTTTGCGTTCGCAATTTTCAAAGTCAAGATAATTATTGGTAGTCTCTGCATAACAAATGTAATTTCAATTAGACTCTTTCTAAATTAAAAACCATTGCTTGTGCGTAATAAGTATTCCTATTTTTTAGAGCGCATTTTTAATGTTCCTATTCAGGAACATTAAGAACATTGAACAAAAGATTGTCCAATTACTGGTTAATGTTAACAAATACACTGAATACTTCATTTCTGTGGAAGGAAATGAAGCTTGTGGCGCACGTCTATGGTAGCTGATGGGGCCATATTTGAAGTCAGATGGCTACTGAATAGCAGCGCTCCATTTTATTGTTTTGTTTTTAATTTCCAAGGACAGTTGCAAGGTGCTGTCCCAACACTTCCTCACATAACATTTGCTCCTATTTCCTGTATTAGAAAGCAACGACGTTATAAGGAATTTCCACCCATAGTTAGACTACTGAATAAAACTCTGAAACAGTTCACTGCCCTTCTGTTGGCAGTTTTTTTGTTGTTTGTTTGTTGGTTGTTTGTTTTAGCTTTATTTGGGAGCATGGGACGCATGCCCCGTGCAAGGCACATGTGTAGGAATCAGAGGACATCTTTCAGGAATCGTTTCTTTCCTCACACCACGTGAGTTCTGGGGACTGAACTCAGGTCACTAAGCTCAGTGGCAAGTGCCTTAACCCACTGAGCCTGGCACCCGATAGGATATTAAAAGATACTGCACAAGAAAAGCATTTGTCGCGTGGATCATTTTAGTATTTTCAGGAAGATTTAAGGATGGAATCACGTGGGGGAAACATATTCTGAACCCTTATTCCCTTCCTCTGCAAACCATTTTCCATGGCTGTTACAGCCCGGGAACCTGGCACCAGGAGATAGCCTGGCAATTGGAGCTGTCGTCATTGTTGATTGTTTGTTTTTAGGTGTTGCTGGTGTGGTGTCTAAAAGCACTTGGGAGCAGTGCATACCTGTGTCTTCTCCCCGTCTGACATGGTGTGGCTGCTCTCGGGCCCCGCCAGAGTGGCACTTCTTTATAACCAGAGAGAAGCAATTAAATAGATCACCTGCTAAAGTGGCTCTTGGGTGTTTAGTTCTTATTTTCCAAAAGCAGGCTGGTCGTCATGTCCTTGAGCCTGAAGAAATGCTGCTGATTGGCTGTTTGTTATTTTTTAATAATATATGGCATGTATCCAAGTAAGCATTCCGATGACCTCGACAATCAAATGTGATTCTTGGCGGCAAGGTCTGTGGGGGGATGGCAGGCTGCCAGCCACTCATACATCATTTACAGGTGGCTGTTTCTGACAGGCCAGTGTTAGTTATTGTAAATGAGTGACAGTCCCTATAACTCACCTGTGAGCCTGACTGCTGGCCCAGGGCTCCCGAGATCCCTGCCCCCTTCACACGTACGATCCCCTCTTGGAGAACCATTCCTACAGCCCCTCACGTGCGCACTGGCTGCCTGCTCATCAGTATGTGGCGCTACCTTGTATGTGATTGACGATAATTAGGTTTCAACTGCCTTCTGATGCAGAAATACACACCATTACAGCATGGCCAGTTCGGCTCCGGCAGTCTTGCTCTGAAAGGGTATTGATTCACTCTTTCGTGTTTTTAAAAGGTCATGGCAATAATTCCATCTGAACTTGCTAAGTGAAAATAGTTTGTAGAAATAATACGGTTGCTTCTTAGTTGCATGGTAATTGAAAGCCACAATGGCTGGGTTCTTTTGTTATTGTTTTTGTTTGTTTTAGTATATTTTAATTACACTTGCCACGATGCTTGTCTTGCCCTGATGACGTGTGTAGAGAGTTATGAGGTCGGCTGTCTTCTGTGATAATGACTTTTGGGCAAAGAGGACTTTTTGTTTTGTTTTCCTACTGTGTCAGGTGAAACCCAGCCCAGACCTTGCTCCTACAGCCCTCCTAAAGAATCAAAGACAACTTGAACTATCTTCCTGATCTCTCATCTGCCTGCCTGCTTTAATAAGACCGGAATATACTGACTTTTGGGAACAGGATGTTAAAATGCTTATCTTGTGCCCATTTGCATTGGAGTTAAACAGCTTTTGCCAGACTGATCAGAAAATACTATTCTTAGTAGTTATCAGACCATAATAAAATAAGCTTGGTTTGAGAGAACATAGATCCTATATAGTAACCACCTCACCAAATGACAGAAAACTGAGGCTGGTGGTGTAAACATTACCAGGATGCTCCAAAGGCAGTTCCGGCCTTCTTCAGCTCTTCTGGTACCTGGAGAGGAATTTCAGAGGGCTTGAATGGCAAGCTTTGGGAGAGTGGCGCTCAGAGCCATGCTCTAAGCCACCTCTGTCCCTCCAGTCAGAAGGAGAAAAGCCTCAGCTGTTCTTCGCGTCCAAATGAGCAGTCATTGTACTTGCAAAAGAAGGGGCATATTCTCCTAGAGCACTGGGACTCACGCACGTAATTACCATTAATGCTAATGGCATTTCTGCCTGTACAGCTCCACACATCAGTATGAGAATAGATTTCCATGTCTTCCCGCTGTGAAAGTCCATTTAATATCATTCATTTTACAACTTATTTTTTAAGATGATGTCCACATTCTGTCACGACATACAGATGCCTGTTAAAGTAAATGTGGGAACTCTGGGAAGAGATGTAGTAACCAAGCTTGTTCCTATGGATGAAATATTGTTGGACTCGGATCCATTCATACTCTTTAAACACAACGTTCTGTGTCAGCTTGGAAACCTGCTGGCACACTTCTCAGAGTGCTATGAATTTGTCAGCCTAATGGGACACTTTGTAGATGTTTTCCTTTTGAAGTGCTTTAATGGGGGTAGGTATTCCATGGAACCAGAAATCCTGCTCAGCATTTCATTTCCTAGAAATGAGAAGCATATTTTTAATGTCTTATCAGAAATTCACTGACGGATTGGTCCTTACATTGCTCTGAGGAAAGACAATCCACTTTGGCTGGACTGTGGCCAGTGGTCATAAGAATCTCAGGTCATCCCGTCCCGTCATTGATTGCATGGTCATCTTTTTGCATCTGACTCAGGAACCTTTGGAGAGATGTCTTCACATCTATGCTGGACAAGCAAATTCAGGCCCAGTCTTGATTGTTCCCTCTTGGGGCTTTGTCCATTAACAAAAAAAGGAATGGATTTACCCCGGATGAAGCCTAACAGCTAAGGTTTCAGGCACAGACATAAGGAGGGGAGAAGTATTAGCACCCCAAGGATCGCCTCCATAGGTGCACGGCTCCTCTAGGGGAAGACGAGCTTCACAACAGATCTCAGAGGCCACACAGAGCCAGGTCACTTCTGGACCTCTTGAGATGGCCAAGAGTCAAGCCACTGGACTCTGGATCTGTTCCTTGGTGACAAGATTGAGCAGAACGAATCTCGTGTCTTACCACCTGGAGATTTTATAACCAGTGCCATGCTGCCTTTGGCTTTTATAAATAATGGAGTTCTGGTGAAATTTTAATTAATAGCCAGAAGGAAACACTGATTTCCTCGTAGTCTGGTTCCTTTTGATTGGACTGAGGGGTGCTAATGAGATTAGAGGTGCGCCTCCAGATATGTCTACAAAGGTGTCCCAGAGACAATTAGATCATGAGGATTCTGACCTAATGAATGAATTTAGTGCCTTTGTAGAGTCATAATATGGTGGCATTTGGGGGGGTGGCCCTAATTTTAAGAAGGAGGTCATTGTCCTCGAGGCTTTTTATCTTACCCTGGCTCTGTTCCCTCACACCTTCCCAACGGATGTCCGTGGAATTGAGATCCCAATAAATCTTTTCTCCCTTAATTTGTCAGGTGTTTTGGTCAGAGTAACAAACAGAGCTGATTACTCTGCAGACAAGCAGGTTGCAGAATCTTAGATGCGACTACACTGCATCTGACAGTGCACAGAAGGTGAAGCCCGAGGACCCAGTTCCCATGGCAGGTCTCACTCCAGACGGGCCGTCCTTGCCCTCACCTCATGACTTATCTGTTAGCAGCATGGCACTGATGTAATCAATGTATGGGCACTAGATCCTGGGGCCAAGAGTAGTGGCCCTTTGTGACAAAAGCTGTCAGGCATTTCCATCTTTCCTTCTGTGACCCTTTCAGCAAGTGCTGTCACTTCATCTTGTCAATCACTGGCATCTTCCGGGCTTTCCGCTGTTAAGATCACCAGAGCCTCAACTGAGTTGGTCAAAGATGCTTTAGAGGCAAAAGCACATTCCTCAGACTCTGTTGATGTTCTGCCTATTTACCCATCGTCTGCTGCTCATCTCAGATGTCAGTGGCTCCTTCCACAGGCAGTATGGATGTTTTCACTGAAAAACAAAAGCCCACTGCTTCAGTCATGTGGGTTATCTCATGCTCGGTCTTCAGAAGTCACAGCACTTATACCAGCTGCGTGCTGGGAACCAGTACTGTCAAAGACCCCTAAGAGTGAGCGGCCATGGCTTCAACATGTTGAGCAGGAAACATCCATATGGTGTTTATCAACTTTGATGCACTTTCCTGTGAACTTGCATTCCCTCATGGACTTTGCACAACTGGGAGCAGAACAGCTGAGGTTATTTCTGGCTCAAAGACAGTCGGAAACAGACTGGACAGGTCCCATGCCTGGCAGTGATGCACCTCACCTCGAGTCCCTGTCTCAAAGCTGCAGAGCTCTTGGGCCCCCCATTCTTCCACGCGCCCTCCTGCAACCACAGGCAATCACAACACGGTGTTCCTGGTCCCCCCTTCTCAGTGCAATGCTTGCTTCTGAGGTACACGAGACGTGGTACTGTGAGTGGATGAACACAGTGGGGACCACAGTGGCTTAGGGGGGCTAGCTAAAGGTTTTGCTAAGTAGTCTGTGCTTTGTAAGGCCGTCTGGCATCTCCTTTAGGTGGCGAGGCAAGGGCAGATGCCCACCCTCCGAAGTTGGAATTTTCTAATCTTGGTTTTGTGGACTTTTCTGAACTTACACTCTTGAAAAATATCAAGGTCAGAACATGATTGAAGAACCTTCTCCCTCTCTTTCAAGTCACCACGCTTCTATGATATTGTTTTCCACTGAAGAAGTTCTCTTAAAAATGAGGTTGAGATCCCTAAAGAAATTGCTTCAATCAGCAGCAGGGCTTAATGACTGTTAATGGGAAGTGGAGATAGGATAGTAAGAGCTGCTTTGATTAATAAGAGAACTGCAGAGAATTTAAATTGTGCCACTGATGGATTATTTTCTTCAAGCTTGATAAGCACTTCTCATTTGTTCTTAAATTTGGTCAATACTGTTAAAGGCAGCAAAATGAAGTATAATTAATTCTATTACTGCTGCGCAGACCAAGTGTTACTAAGAAACAGATTATGATGCAGATGACAGTGGAGGCCCCAGCGTTGACAGTTTTGATGCTTTGAATACCTGTCACTGCTTGTTAGGTCAAAAGAACGAAGGAAACGTTCTCCATCCTGAGTACCAAATACCTAAAACAGTTTCTGTCAGTCTGTGCATTTTCCACCGGCCACCATTCTGAGAATGCTGGTGAGGTGAACAACTGACATAGGCTTATCCTTCTTTGGAAGTATAGAGAGTAAATAAAAGATTAAGATAATTTATCAGTTAAAATGGTAAAAGCCCAATGCTCGTTTCAAATTAATCGCCAAGAAAATGGGATATTGATTTGACGTTAGATGGCTGTTAAAAGAAAGCTTTACATATTTCTCCCTTTTCAGAGATTATAAATCATGCTTTATTTTTGCTATAATTTTATTTAGAAAAAATGATGAGTAGCTGATTTATCATGCAGTATGATACCTATTCTGCTAGATAATTTTATCTCTTGTGGGCACTAGTGACACCGAGGTCATCAGACACATCCTGCTACTAGCTTCCTGTAAACATCAAGACAGAGCCAGAGTTCCCAAATAGCATTAAAAACAAAAACTCCTTTTAAAACTATCCCTGTATATTTATTTAAGCTATACAAATTACTCTATAAGCATGGCAAAAATTATTCCAGACTGTGAGATGATATGTACAGTGCCTTGCCAGACAGATTCAGGATTCTTAATTCAGTGAGTCTAAGCCCCAAAGTTCATATTCATGGGCACTTCTAATTCAAAAAGCAGAATGCTTCCAAGGCTTAAAATGAAAAGAAATTAAGTCTATTTCATCATTTTAAAGAAAATACACAATTCATGAATCCTGTTCCCCAAATTCTATTGCAAGTTAGAAAAGACTGGACAGCAGGCAGCTGGGCTTCTGGTGTTTGTCATTTGTTGCAAGTCGGCAATTCTGCTGTATACAGAGTCACTGAGTGAGTGATTTCAGCAATTCTGCTGTATACAGAGTCACTGAGTGAGTGATTTCAGAGTCATATAAAATCTAAGTGTGATGAGTTAATAGTACAGTTCTAAGGGTTCTTTGAAATTCTAATTCTGTTACTAAAAATGTAAACTTTATCTATTATGAATCAACAACTAATCCTCTTGCCCAGATGTTCCATAAACATATGTGGTGTGGGAGAATTGTCTGTATTCTGTCAGTCATGTATTTTAATAAAATG
>LOJH01018682.1:0-21623 GCA_001685095.1 Ellobius talpinus
TAAATCGCACATCAAACCCCACACACTAATAGTAGGAGACTTCAATACCCCACTTCTCAACAATGGACAAGTCAAACAGACAGAAACTTGACAGAGAAATAAGAGCACTAACAGATGTCATGACTCAAATGGGTTTAACAGACATCTACAGAACATGCCACCCAAACACAAAAGAATATACCTTCTTCTTCTTCTCAGCACCTCATGGAACCTTATCTAAAACTGAACACATACTCAGTAACAAAGCAAACCTCAACAGATAAAAAAATTGGAATAACCCATGAATCTTATTGGATCACCATGGTTTAAAGTTAGAATTTAACAATAACACTAATTGCAGAAAGCCTACAAACTCATGGAAATTGAACAGTACTCAATTGAACCACCCATGGGTCAAGAAAGAAAGAAAGAAAGTAAATACTTCCCAGAATTCAATGAAAATGAAGGCACAACAAAATGAACCCAAACCTATGGGACACTATGTGGTATGGGAGGTCCTCTGTCTGTGTGTTGCTTTTCTTGGTTAACGAGTAAAGAAAATGCCTTGGCCTGTTGATAGGGCAGAACTTAGGTAGGCGGGGAGACAGAACTGAATGCTGGGAGAAAGAAGTCAGAGTCAGAGAAATGCCATGGATCTGCCACCAGAGATGTGATGAAATTTTGCTGGTAGGCCACAACCTCATAGTAATACACAGATTAATAGAAATGGGTTAAATTAATATGAGTTAGCCAATAGGAAGTTAGAGCTAATGGGCCAAGCAGTGATTTAATGAATACAGTTTCTATGTGGTTTACTAATTTCCCAAGAATATACAGCTACTAAAAACTAAGGTGAACTGGTCTCTGGAAGATTATCTTATAGTTGTGTCTAAAGGAGCCTCGTGTTAGTTGAGCAAAGGGTGAAATGGGTTAGATGTCTACTGTGGCATCCAACAGCAGTCAGAATGGAGAACAAATCTGAATCACGATTGAGAAAGTAGAATGGAATGTGGCTGCTGATGAAAACACAGATGATGACAGACAAATTCTCAGCTGCGAAGAATGGGAATGCGTTACTGCAATGATTTCAGGACTGATGAGTCAGATAATAGCGAGCAGGTGCTGCTTATCCCTGTAATAAATGATTTATTTGTGTGTGAATGCGGTATCTTGTTTGAGAAGTGCAGAGGCTGGGAGCAGACTGCCCAGGTTCAAACCCCAAGATTGTGGCTAATAGTTAGCTTTGGAACAATGAGCTCCTTATTTTACATTTTATGAGTTCAAAAACAAATCTTGCCTTTGTGGTTTTGCAAGCAGCCTAAAACTCATTGGCTTAAAAAAACAGAAAGCATTTATTTTATTGATGGTTGTATGGTTCAATTGGGGGATTCTTTATGATCTCAATAACACTTTTTATGGGTCTTCATCTGATTTCAGAAACCATGGATCTCGTGTGTGTGTGTGTGTGTGTGTGTGTGTGTGTAAAAGAGAGAGACAGAGAGACAGACAGAGACAGAGAGAGACAGACAGGGAGAGTGTCACTATATAGCCCTAGCTCTGGCTGGCCTGGAACTCAAAGAGATCCTCCTGCCTCTGCCTCCTGTCATAAAGGAATCAGACAAGTTTACATGTCTGTTACCTTCTTACTATGAGGCACACATGGTCTTTTATATCATATTTTTAAGACAAAAAGTATATGTGTTAGGGAAAAAGATAAATTTCCCTTCATAAAAATTATGGAAGAGATGCAAGATCCCTTCTGTAATCAATCTCAGGCTGGATTTCTGCCTATGCTTTGCTATGAGGGTGGGCAGGACAATTCATTTCTCAAGTTATAAAGCATCTAACGCTAAGAAACCCTGGTCAGAATGTTTTCTCCAATTTTATCTCAATAACCAAGAGGAAAGGGCGGAGCCTGCTACTCATTGATAGCTTTTAGCAAAGAAAAACCCCAGGGAAAAGTTTATTGCTGGGCATCAGCAAGAGCTTGAAATGAGCTGCCGAAAACAGATCAACCTAAAACTCCTTCCTCAGAGTGGAATCACTGGGAGAATAAGGAGGTAAAAATATATTGTCTGATGTATATTACTCACTTTAGTAATCTTCATGTGCTTGAGTAGGTTTTTTTTAATTTTCATAAGTGATTAAAACTCTTTAGCATTGTTTTCAGAACTTGGGAGTGAACAAACTTCCCTTTCTGTTCTCATCTCTAGCTGATGGATCATTATCTCTCTTTTCCTTATTTGTCTGAAAGTTAAAAATTCCAAAATCAGTATTTCAAAATACAAGTTAATATTGCCTTTTAACTTTCAAACTACAGTGTAATTTTCCATCTTTTATCTATATTTTTGTAACAACCTCACTTATTATGTAATTTTGGCTTTTTAGACGTGTTTATATTCACTTTTTATCTAGAGACACTAACTTGTAAAGTGTGTACCAGGCTGTCCTGGAATGTAGCTAAAAGTAACTTATTTTCAGATCCTTTTGCCTTCATTTTATGAGTCCTAGGGTTACAAGCTTGTGCCCCCATAGCTGGTTTTATGTGGAAGGACTGAATCTGGAGCCTCCTGCTTGCTAGGCAATTGCTCTAAAAACTCAGCTACTTTCCCAGACCTGTGTTCCATTTGAGACGCCCAGTTCTAATGTGTTATCCAAAAGTTAACAAAGCAGTGCTTTTACAACTCAAGGTTACAGTCAGATTGACCTCTTGAAAAAGATGTGAGATCTCAGGGCGGCACCTCTGACTGCTTTCAGCTTAGGCTATGATGTGCCAACCAAACACTATGTACAATGTAGCATGAGTAAAAGTATTTTGTACATGGAAGTATGTACATGTGCGTGCACGTGGAACCAGAAGACATTAGGGATCATTCCTCATGTGCACCTTTAATTTTGAGAGAGGGTCTGTCATTGGCATGTAACTCATCAAGTAGCTTAGGCTGGCTAACCAGCAAACCTCAGGGAATCAATCACTTGCCTCCACCTTCCTGGGCTGGGAACTGTAAGCATGCATTACCACTACACACCCTCCCACCTTTTTTTTTTTAAAGATGAGTTCTGGAGATCAAACTCATGTTCTCATGCTTACAAGACAAGTGTTTTATCAATTCAGTTATCTTCCCAACTCTGTAAGATTCATGATAGCAGATGTCTTTGTGAGCCCCTAGTTACCTTCACTGAAGTAAGCAAAGGAGAGAAACAGGTCCAGGCTTCCCTGACTCAGTCGCTACAGTAGTTTGAGAGTGGAAGGACTCTGAGACTGAACTCTATTTTTAAAATACAGATTCTTCTAGAACGTAGCAATCAACACAGCTGCAAGACTGTCCAGTGACTTCATCCTTTGTCCTCACCTTTTGCCACCTCCCATGTTTAATTCTGCTGATTCCTTATGGTGTGCCCTAATTACAAAAGAACAAGTGACTAATTAAAACAGATTTTACAGTAATTTGTTTTGAGCAATTTGGCACGAAATCATAAAAGTACTGCTAAATAAGAAAAGCAAACATAATTGGGTGAAAATGCATCATAAATTTTAAAAAGTTTAAAAAAAACATGAAAGGGGAAACAACAAAGCATTAAAATTCCAAACACTTTCCACTGTTTTTTCAACATTAATAATACATGAATAACCCATTACAAAAGAATAGTCATGTTTGATTATTTTTTACCAGTTTGGTTTTAGGCAAATTGTTTTCGACCACAATTGGATGCTAACAAACAGAGGCAGTGATCTGAGCCAAGACCCTTGAAATGTGGAGAGCATTAGCTGTTGGAGCTGCAGCAAACAAGTGGGATTTGATCCGGGTTCAATGATACAATTTATCTGAAATGTCTCAGATTCTGTATATTTGTGGCATATCTCCCCATCTTCTCCTTAATATGTTTCCAAGTCTATACCATGCTTCTGTGTATAGACTATTGATGACTCTTGGTACCTGATCTAAACATAATTATATAGTATTTCTCTTTTGTGATTGGTTTATTTCAATTAACGTCTTCAAGGTTCCTTTGTGTTCTGCCATGTCAAGTGTCTTATTTAAAGTCTGAGGACGTTCCAGAGTGTGTCTGAAACACATTTTGCATGTCCATTCATCCATCCATGGACCCAAATCTCTTCCACCTTTTGGTTCACGTGAAAAATGCTGATTTGGACACAGGCTGACAATTAAATAGACAGCAAAAGTAAAAAATTCTCCCAGAAAACTAAATCCTATTGACAAAGTGGCATTGCTTGTATCTCTCCCATCCCTGCTTCTCATCACATGCAGCAGTCTGTCTGCAATTCCTTCTTGAGTTATGTGAGTCACCTCTGCATCTTTACACAATAAATTCTGTGTTTTGCCTAAATTGGTTCAAGTTAGCTTCTGTCATTTACAGCAAAAGTGCCTGGACTAATACATGAACAGGAGAAAAAACTTCTACAAACAAAGACAAGTTCAAGTCATGACAAATAGTCTTTTCATTCTATGAAGTGATAAATAAGATAAAAAACAAAAACAACAACGGAAAAAAAACCTTCTGTACCAACCAAGAGATTAAAAGCTCCCAGTGCTGAGGCAGACTGAAGCACCTCTGATCTCCAGGAGCCTTAGAAAACAGAGAAACAGAGGAAATGCTGCCTTTAAATCCAGGAGGCAAGGTTGGTGACCTTTCTGCATTTGGTTATTAGTTTTTGTTCTGTTATTGTTTTGTCTTGTTTTTCCCCTGTTCTTCTGCAAAGCCGGAATTGCCCGAAATGAAGGAAATCTTAAAGAGCAGCTTGTCTTTCATGAGATTCACTGACCACCAAGGAAGAACTCAAACAGAATTGTTTCTGCAAGTTCAGACTGCTTATCTTTCTTTCTTCTCAGTCTCTTGACTTCTCCTATGTGGAAGTGATATCTAGCAAAGCAAAGACCACGCATGCTGCTAATGTCCATCTAAGTCCAAACAGAACAGCCTTCTCTCATCCCACATCTCACAGGCACGACCAAAAACAAAAGCAAAAACTAATCAATTCCAGCAGAGACTTTTTGTTTCCTGTGCTTTCTCTAACAGTCACTTGCAAGTTTTATTGAGGCTGAAAAATATTGAGTCTTCTAGAAAGTGGTGGGAAACTTCACCCTTCCCACGAAATTAATCTCTGTGTTTATCTGAGCTGGTCTTTCCATGTCAAACTAATTTCAGTATTTAGACCTGGCTTTCCACACTCTACTTTTTTCTTCCCTATTGTGGCTCCCACTAATTCCCTCAGAGGAGCCCTTCTCTTGTTCAACACTGCTGGGCCTTTATTTTCCTTAGCTTGCTTTCACTATTTGCAATTTTTTCTTTTATTCATTTGTGATACTTTTTAGATTTTTCTTCTAACGCTTAGATTTCTGATGAACATTGTCAAAGTAAAGGAAGTAACTATGCTGGAGACAGAGCAAAGAGTTAGCTCTTTTTTCTGTGTCTTTAATGGTTTTGCTGTGTTGAGACACTGTAACCTGAATTTACAGCATGCTCAGTATTTTGTAAAAGAAAAATATAAGGTCTATGGAAAATCTTCCCCAAAGCCTCTGAAGAAATCTGTACATGTGGGCATTTGTGAAAGGGTGCAAACCATCAACCCATGCCTTAAAAGACAAATTAACATTAAATAATCCATGTATTAGACTTGTGCAAACTTACTTTGAATTGTAACCATTGTCTATTTAACTCATATTAAATGCAAAAATATCAGCCCTTTAAACTAAGGTCAATCATACAAATAGGTAATTGTTCTCAAAACACTAAGAAATTAAAATCTAAAAAGCTGAGTCCATATTTTGATGACTTTAATTTAATAATCAAATGTCTTAGCTTTGTTTTATATATGTATTTATAATCACTGAAGATCAGTGCAAAAGAAAAATCTATGTACATCTTTAAATATGACATAACTCATATACAATTTCTACAACTTGTGAAAAAAATCTTCCCATATCTATAACTGATGACACGGTCTAGTTAATATCTCCTGCTTATCAAGAGGAAGGGGTAAATACCATATCTCAGCTATCACAGCCCCTCTCAAAAGAAATGTGTATAATAAATATAAAATGTGCTGTTTGATCATATAGTTTATTATAAATGGCTATATGGGGCACTGTAAAAGAAAACTGATAGTTTCTGTCTAAGACAGATAACTTCTCTCAGGGGATTCATGGAAACAATAAGAAAGACTGGGCACATATGCAAATGGATGATTGAAAATAGAGCATATACCTTTATCAACACAAGTATGGCAAATATAAGTTACAAACAAAAATCTCTATAGAAGTAGGCAAGTATGATGACATATGCCTGCAATCTCAGCCTGTGAGAAACTGAGGCAGGGGAATCGCCAGTCCTGGGACAACTGGGGCTATACTGCAAGACCCAGTCTTAAAATAAAGTAAATACCTTCAGAAGTTCAGACAAGAGGTGGACTCTTGAAATGGACGACCAGCAGTCTCCAGATGAAGCTGAAACTGAGCTGAACATGGAAGAGTTTGCAAAGATCAAAGAAGTCAGAACTGAAATCTGGAATTCAGAATCTTAGCTGCTGCAAGTTAGGTGTGATCACAGATAAATATCCCCAACCAGCTTGGGAGGAGTGAAGCAAACAGAGAGCAGTGGGGCTAGACTGGAGTTTTAAAGGGAATAGAAGAAATGTGTCTGGCTTCTCTGATAAGATGGGGGGCATATACCTTCACACAACTTTTCAGACAAGCAAAATAGATCCAGAGAAACTAAGGTTCTATCTTGACTTAGATCCACAGAAAATAAAGCAACTCCCACCCTGACCGAAGCAATTATAATGGTCTCCAACAGTGTTTCAGAAATTTGTATGATCACATAACGCCTCACAGGTACGAGAGAGACATTAAGAAAAAAATATAAATGAAATGAATATCTTTAATCTCTAGAAAATTCTATGAGTAAATGTGTATATATTGAATATGCTTCCTTGAATGCATTTTTATGGAACACATCTCTATGCCAAGATTATATTGCTTAAATATAGATTAAATATGTCAAGATTATGTTGCTGATGCTTAATTTGTTCCTTGAAAACCCAAGATTGAAATTTGGTGGGTCAAACTTTAATGTTTTGTTTTGTTTTGATTTTTAAATCGACAGGAAATTTGATCAGCAAGAAAGTTGAAAAATAGTACTTACATACCTTCATTAAAGATTAGGCATGAGCCTGCCCTTCCCGGCATAAAGGAGAATATTTCCTTAGCTTGATGCACTTTATTCTCATAGACATCACCTCAGATTGGATTACATGTGTACCTAAGGGTATGTGGTTGAGTGCCGGAGCACAGTATCAGGAGATAAATGCCACACATCTTCCTGGAGTAACCATTTTTATTCAATGATGAGGAAGTAGGGCAAGTTAAGTAATTTAATAGTAAGTAATTGAGGACATAGTTTCATATTAAAGCACACACAGAAAAATTATAGTGCACAATGTAAAAGGCTCCTGAAGTTTCATGGGAAAACATGATGCATCAAATAAATTTCCCTCATGGCTGGTTATGTAAGCTGTGTGCCCACACAGCAGGAGGAAGGAGAAAGCTGTATGAAAGATTTTGCTGCAAGTTCACTCTCCTTAGACACATTTTGGGAGAATATTTTATCATGCCATTGTCCCAGTGGATTATTTTTTTCATACCCATGAATCTTAGTGTTTGCTTAATCTTATTACTAGAAGAGTAGAAAGGTTTACTCATGGAAGGCTGTTTTCCAGGATTTAAGACCTGATTCTGTAGCCCATTCTCACTTTTAGTAGCAGCCTTTAATTCTTTTGCAGGGCCTCTGGAGCTCAAGGTTAGTGACAATGCCTCCAATCCCATCTCCATCCTGTTGAGTTGGTCTTGGGTCCCAATGTTCCCTATAGCAATGGGTAATGTAAGACAATCAGTTCAGTCTGCACCATTAACCCCCAGGGATTAGTAGCCCTCTGTGCAATTGAATGTTCCTAGATGAGTCCCTGTGGTGAACCACCTGCCAGGACACAGCACGTCACAGGCAAGCTAAGAAGCTAGCAAGAGATTTACAGCTCAAACCTGTGCTGAGCAATCAAGATATTTTCTCCCACAATTTACAGCAACTGTACCATGACCTAATTTCTCATGCCTCCCCCCTCAACCCTTAAATTTTGATGTTGATTTATCCAATAAAATTTCAAAAAGTTACGGAGGAAATTTCCATTTCTTCATCATTATTTTAGAAAACCTATTGTATTCCAAAATACTCTTTAAACTTCTGCCAAGTTCGTTATTAACATTTGATCTTTATTGGAATAGGAGTTGGGGGTCACATACACATAAGGGCTGCATCTCTCTCATTTCTGTGACAGAGGCAGCCTTTCAGCAAAAGCATTGTCTTCAGAGAGCTCTAGACCATGCGTAAAGTATATACAAAATTCAACATCATCAAATCCAGGCTTTATTTACTAGAGTTTGACACACTGGTGTTTGCATTGGTATAAAATTGCCAATTTGCATTATTAAAAGGCAGCAAGCATTTTGTTACCAAGCACGATGGTCCGAGAGAGAATAAACGCACCCTACTCGAGCATGTATAAAGCACATTAAAACCGCTTTCAGTATAATAAATGTCAAGCAATGAATGGCCCTCATTCCACCAGTGTCTGGTCTCATGTATTCTGAGATACTACGGAACATGGAGAGAAAACTCAGTACCTTCCAGCTCTGAATTGAGCAGCTGGAGCTGCAAACTGAAGGAAAGCAAAGCAGCAGAAAGGATCCCGGATATGAGCTACAGATAACACTTCAGAGTGCTCACAAAGACTTCCTCAGATATTCGCTAAGCTGTGTGTATGGTATGTGTGTGGTAGGAAACTCCCCACAGCTGCACAAGGATTATCTGAGAGGATTACAGAGAACAAGACTCAGCATTCATGGGAAATCCAGAGGGATGCCTGCTTCATCCTCTGTACTGCAAATACCCACAAGTCATGGCATCCAGGAAAAGTGATTCAGAATGGACCTCTTTGAGGAGGTAGTTATTCCTAGTTTGAATACTAAATTGTTCCCACACTTTAATTTAAGGAAAAAAAAGAAGAAGAGGAAAGGGTCAAATCCTGAAAGAAACAATTAAGTGGATCAAACTATTTCTTAGTAACCAGTGTTCCAGAATAAAACTCATGAATATTTATAGATACACAAAAATATCCAGAATTAAACAAAGTAATATTCACGACATCTTGCCTGCAATTAAGGAGCATAAGGAATACAAAGAAGCAGAGAAAAGCAAACTACAATTAGAAGTTAAAGTCAGCTAAATCCAATCCGGAAGTGACAGAGAGAGGAGAACAGCTAACGACGACATTAAAGCAGCAGTTGGGACTGTATTCCCAACTACCTTTTAAAAATTGACAAAATGAGCAACTGAGGTGAAAGCTACCAAACCTAGTATGAAACAACATTCTGAGGGCAAGAATTGAGGAAAACAGTGATGGACTTGGATACACAATAGCAGACACAATCCAGAGTGAGACTTGGGAGAAGACAGGGAAGCAGAGGAAGCAGCCTTGTGCCCTGAAAACCCTCTAGGAGCCTAGGTGGGTGATTTACTAAATTGTCTTAGGACACATCGAAAATATTTGAAGACATGAGGCTCTAAACGTGTCAGCATGATCTTGAAAACGGTAAGTCTATAGATCTAAGAAGCCCAGTATACTCCAAGCATAAGATATGTGAAGAAAGCTAGCACAATGGATTTCATAACCAAATAAGTTTTTTATTAAAAAAAGAACAGTAAATAAAAATATCCTTATACCAGCTAGAGGAGAGGGATTCAGTGCAGAGGAACAAAGGGAAGAATAACAGTACCTGTCTTAGGAAAACGATGCAAGGAAACAAAGCATAGAACAGATTGTTAAAGGGTTGTTGGAAAATGGAAGGGAGAAAAAACTGCCAATCATGAATTCTGTATCTAAGAAATGTCTTTCAAAAGCAACAAAGGGCTCTCTTCCCATCCCTCTTCTGAAGAGGTAACTGCCTCTCTCTCCCCTCCCTTTTTCTCTCTCTCTATCCTCCCCTTCTCTCTTCTTCCCCCATTCCCCTTCCCCCTTTCCTTTCTCCTCCATAACCCATTAAATAAACTCTATACCCCCCAAAAGAGCAATAAAGGTGAACATGATCGGAATACATTATAAATAGGTATTTAATATCATAATAAAATCCATTATTATGATTAATAAATGGATGCTATAACATTAAAATAAAAAATTAAAGGAGAAATAATTCTGTTTAAGTCAAAAAAAGGCTAAAAAATCAGATTCACATCTAAGTGTATTTTTAAAGCACTCTAGGTAGAAAGAAAATGGCAATTAAAACAATGACTATATGGGTAAGCCTCTGAGGGCTTTCTTTAACATTTTAATTGCTTTATAAGAAAACTGATCATGTAAACAAAATAACAATTCTGCATTCAAAATTTATAATTTTATTAAGAAAATCTAGATTGCTTAGAGAAAATGTAAATATATTATTGCAAAACTCTAAAATATGAAGTGATGAACTCTCACTTGATATGTTGGAAGAAAGATATGCTATATAAACCCTAGAGCATTGACTAGATTTAGTTATAACCAATGAAGAAGATAAAACCAAAAATGTATTCAATTTATTCAAAAGAAAACAGAATATTTATTTGATCTAATAGAATGATGAAAATTAGTGAATATAGAATAAGCTAAATCAAATGGAAATTAGGTAAGGGTGGTAAGCACCCTCTGGTAAGCCTAATAATATTGATAACTGCATTAAATTCAAAGGCTCCTAATATTCAGGGTAAATGACAGAGACTGGGCTGGTAGATGATTCAGTCTGTAAGAATATTTCTCATAAAACACATTAGGACTTGTGTTCTAAGATCCCCGGCACCCAAGTGAATAGCCTAGTATGAACCCTCAGTACCTGGTGGGAAGGTGTGAGGAGATCGTCATACTCCAGTGGCTCACTGGACAGCCAGATAAGTTGGGAAAACATTGAGCAATGGGAGATACTGTCACAGGAGACTAAGGCAGAGAACAATAGTAGACACCTGCCATCCCCCTCTAACATGTATTGGTGTCCACAGGTAACACACATGTACATGTATGCACAGTTAAACACCACAACAAACACATGCATATACCCCACACCCACACACATAGAGATTGATAGGTTAGAAAATTTCAGAACAGTATAATTCTCAATTATCTCCATGAAAATATTTTTCTGTTACTAGACTCAGACAAATACAATAGAAAGAAACCTACAAACCAACTTTTCTTAACATATTATTAACAAATAAAAATTTAATATACATGAAAAAGAAACTGCAGCGTTAATGCCAGGAAAGCCAACTTGTTTGACATTTGTTAATCAATGCAATTATCTATGTCCATAAATTTGAAAAGCCAAACTAATTACATGATCATTCAATTGATTCAGAAAAAAAATGTATTTGACAAGATCTGGCATTTATGCTTGGAAGTTATTCTTAGCAAACTAAGGATTTTGGAACTTCATCAACTTTCCCAAGGGCAGAACTTCACATTTATCTTCACACCTAATGGGCAAAGAGGAAATACCCTTCCCCTTTAATATGAAGTATGCCCATTTTTCTATGCAGCATTGTACTGGAGGATTTTAGATACATAGATCATATAAGAAAAAGAAATAAAAAGCATTGAACAGTAAGATTGGGGAACTGGATGAAGAGTATTTGAGTTATAGATGATATGATAGTTTTGCTGGAAAATATGATATGAGATACATAAAAACTAGAACTAATAAGGGAGTTTGGAAAGTTGGTAGGTCACAAGACGGAAATAAAATATTAACTATATTTCTAAGCATTCCCTTTGAATTAGAGAGGTTTTTTTGATAAAACCTGACAAACCAATTTTTTAATTATTTAGAACTACAAATGAGCTATCATAGCCAAAATAGTTTTGGAAAGGGAATAAGATTTACAATCAAACAGTCATCAAAATGGTCTCATATCAACACAGCAAGAGACAGATAAATAAATGGAGAAGATTGCATTCAGAAACCTACACATCATAACCCCTTGTTTTAAACAAAGAAACAAAGAAAATTTACTGTGCTTGGATAATTGGTTACCAGAATGTCATATAAATCACTATAGTTCCAAATTCCACATAAAATTTAATTAAAAGTAGATCACAGACATAAATAGAAAACAAAAACTAAAATTTAATAAAAGAAAAATCATTGTGAATCTGAATTATTTGACACTGCCCCAAAATTACACTGCAACAAAGAAAAACCTGAAATTAATAATTTGTAATTGATCTAAATTTAAAAGCTTTTCTTCTTGAAAAACATTGATAATTGTAGAATGTGATACCATCAGAAAATAGGTTTGCACCCAGAATGGAGAAACAGGTATGAAAAATAAGAAATAAGAAAATATCTTTAATTGAGCATAATATTGAAATACTTGTCCAAAGATATACAAAGAAGCATGATATTAAATGTGGGGTGTGGGGGAGACTTGGACTTTCCTCAGCTTAACATGCTAGGCTTTGATGACTCCCCATGGAAGATCTCGCCCTTTCTGAGGAGTGGATGGGGGAGTGGATTGGGAGGGAGTAAGAGGAGGGGATGGAGGGGAAACTGTGGTTGGTTTGTAAAATGGGTAAAAAAATTAAAAAAAGAACACATATAGCAAGAGTCAGTAGATAAAGTGAATCTGAGGTGTGCTGTTTCACACCTACAAGAATCAGGAAATAGATGAAATGATAGTTTTATTGGAAAATACGATGTGCTTTACAGAAAAGTTCCTAGGAAAGTTCAAAGTCAATATATATTAATAAGGACTTGGACAAAATAGAAATCCCCATTACCTTTTGGTTGATATTTTAAGTGTCACCATCAGTTTGGAAATGTAGGAAAGCTTTCTAAATTCTTAAACTACCAGATGGTCAAGTCATACTACTCCTGGGTAATTACCCAACAGGGAGAAATGTATAAATCCTAACATGCATTTATACATTCAATGAATGTTTGAAAATAAATTGTATGTTTATATGAATGAATATTGCTCAACAATACTTGGGTTGGGTAAAAGAAGGTTAACTAAAAAAAGAATATCAATTTTTGAAGCTACTTATTGTAAACTCTGGCAAATGCAAACAAATCCCCATGCTTTATCTGAACTGTACTATTAGGGAAGATGAGGAGAGTGATGGGAGGAAGGAATCAGAAAGGACACACAATAGTTTCAGATGAAGGGCGTGGTCTTGTCCTGTGATGGTGGTAAGGACTACATGAGTTTCTATATCTTTCAAAACTTTTTAAATGTGTCCAGTGTACTGTGTACGATTTTCCATTTTGAAAGGGGAAAATTTATTCATTATTTTGCAAGTTTCATATCATAAAGCTTTAATAAATAACATTTAAAAATACTTTAAAAAAACTTGAAAAAAGGAAATAAATCCATCCTACATGGAGCACAATTCCTTGCATGGGGTACAATTCTGCATGGTACTCATTGTTTTCCATTCTTTGTATTTTGGATATAATCATTGAGCTATGTCATTCTTGGCTTCCTAAATTGTGGACATAGCATACACAGTATACCTAATAAACTATAGGTATTCTTCCTTAGATACTTTTTGTCTTTGATCCCAACTTACTTTGTTATTCCTGAAGATAAATCTTGGTATTTAAATCCTTTTTTTTTCTTACTTCATGCCTTCATTTCCCAGTGTGACCTCCTAGGGCCTATCTCTAGTCAGCCATATTTATGCTGGCCACATTTCCAAAAACACCCTGAAATCAGCAGTGCTCCTGATCACACAAAGTTACATCTGATAATTGACTGCTCCTGTCCATCCCGCATGACCTTAAGGAATAAAACTTAGTAATGCACATGGGGAAAAATGTACTGGAAAATGACACAAATCTCCAGATTGGATTCCATAAGAAAAGGCTGATGAAAACAACCTCCCTTCAATGTATGGAATGGAACAATAACTAATATAAGAAGTTCCAGTAGGTATGTGGATATTCTGAGAAGTGTCCATATAATGAGATTACAGAACCTTAAAACAAAACAAAACAAAAAAACTAGGAGACAAATGGCAACATCTATTATCTAGAATCCAAACTCTATGAGAACTGTTCAGAGCCATTGTGCAAACTGCCTGAGAATATGGTGGTTTAAACTTCACACTGATACTTTCAGTGATGAGAATAGCAGATTTCTTTCAAAAAATGTAATGAAATTGGAAGACAAGAGATGGGGACTCAAGTGAGTTACAATATTTCTAAATTTATAAAATAGCTCAGAAAGCCCCCATAGAAAATATGGCTCAGTGAGAGAAGATTTATTAAGAGTGCTTAAGAATGTAATATATCCTGTTAAGACAGGTTAGAGCATCTTTTGAGTCCTAGATCTCAGAAATTAAATTATGCTTGCTCACTTATTGAAGTTGAATGGGCATAGGGGAAAATGAACTGCCCAAAAACAAATGATGTGCCTGTATTTGGTGTCCTGGAAAAGCCATGAAATTATTAATATTAAGATGGTTCTTCCCCCACCACACAGAAAAGGGTAAAACATTTGAAATGTGACAAGCTCAAGATGTTGATAGAATGGAAAAATTTCTTGATAGATACCACTTACCAAAGTTAAGTCAAGATCAGACAAACAATAACCCCTAAGGAAATAAAAGCAGTTATCAAAAGTCTCTCAAACAAAAAAAAGATTCAACAAAGAAAGAGATTTACAGATCAATTTCACTCATAAACACTGATGCAAAAAGTACTCAATATAATAATGGTAAACGGTACTCAAGAACACATAAAAAAAAAGCTCATCCACCATGACCAGAGATTCCAGGGTGGTTCAACAAATGAAAATCTGTCAATGTAATCCAGGACATAAACAAACGGGAAAAAAAAACAAAACACGAGTATCTCATTAGATGCTGAGAAAGCCTTGAACAAAACACGATTCCCACTTCATAATAAAAGTCTTGGAGAGACTTGGAGAAAACTGACCATCTCCTGTGACCAGACTGGTGCCTGATCTAATTGTCATCAGAGAGGCTTCATCCAACAACTGATGGAAACAAATACAGATCTCACAGCCAAACATTGGTAGACGGTCGTGGAATCCTGCAGAAGAGGAGGAGAAAGCATTGTAGAAGCCAGAGGGATAAAGGCCACCACGAGAAAAGTCACAGAATCAACTAACCTGGGCCCGTCATGATTCACAGAGACTGAACCGACAGCCAGGGAGCCTGCGTGGGACTGACCTAGGCACTCTGCATGTATGTTATAGATGCTTAGCGTGGTCCTCTTGTGGGACTCCTAACAGTAGATGCAGGAACTGTCTCTGACTCTTTTACTGACTTTTGGGGCCCTACTCCTCATACTGGGTCACTTGCCCAGTTTTAATCCATGGGATGTGCTTGCCTTACTGCAGCTTGATATGCCATGTTTTGTTGAGCAACCCGCGCTTTCCTAAACAGACATGGAGGAGGAGCGGATTGAGGGGTGGGAACAGATTGGGTATGGGGAGAGGAGCTTGGAGAAAAGGAGGTATGGGAAACTGTGACTGGATGTAAAATAAATAAATAAACGTGTTTTTTTTTTAAAGAGAAAAAGTCATTTAGTCAATGACTAAATCTATTGCCTAATCGGTATACCTTGTGGGATAGTGGTTGCAGGTGTTGTACAAAGTTTTAATACCATCAGTTTAATGTTTTCAACATTGTAGTAAATATTTCAAAACAAATTTTAAATGTCTGTTTTAAGTTTTATTGTGAGTTGTTATGTAACTATGCTGAAACTAGTTAAGATATTTAGATCTTCCTTTGAATGTGCACCACCTGATCTATTTTGGTTCTTTGAAGCAGAAGAGGGTACACAGATGAACAGAACAAAAGGGAAAGATCTAGCAATGTTTCTTGGCCGAATCCATGGGAAGGCATAGAAATAGAATGAACTCTTCCACACAGACAAGACATGGTTTTGAGTAAAACTGTAGAATTGCAGCACACGTATTTTCTAAGTAAAATACATAGACTTACAGCACAATAGAAGTCACTAAGTCTCATAGGTTTCTGTTTTCTAAAAGAATTTTTTTCTTAGTAAATATGTGCAGCTGTCGCCTTTACTTAGGTTAGTTTTTGTACAGAACACAATGTTGTTGCTTAGGGCAATATCTACAAGCACTGTAAAGACCGTTTGAGCAATTTAAGGACAATCCACAGTGCCAATGCCTCTAACTGCCCTTTGAAGAGTAGTAAATTGGTCTTACTCCCTTAAAAATGTGTTTTTTTAAACCAAGCACACACAATTAACAACAATTGGCAGCAGTGTTAGACGGTAGAGCCAGCATTGAGTAGGCAACACGCAAAGTATAATTTCTAATTGAGCAGATGAAAGAGGCACAAAATTTTATATTTCTCTTTACACTCTCACTTTTTTTCCCGATAAATGCAACAGAGAAATATCTTAACATAAAAATTGATTTTGGGTGGGAGAAATCGCTAAGCCCCTGTCGCTCTGCATAAAGGACTTAAATTTGGTTCCCAACACCCACAAGGGGTGGCCCATAATCATTTGTAATTCCATCCCCAGTGGATCCATCACCTTTTTCTGCTCCCTTCCAGAACTGGCACAACTGTGGCAGGCACACAGACATGCTTCAAAAGTAAAAGACATATACTCACACACAGCGGTAAAAACTAATCTTAAAAAAATATTGGTTTTTAATATTTTTTAGTATATACTTGAAAAGGATAAAGTACCGATTATCTAATATTGTAGGCACTGACTTCAGAGGCTTACCCCAGAAGTAAGATGCCATTCTCTCTGAAACGAGTCATGTTCCATCTTCTTGATATTGGGTATCTGTACCAATTATTTTTGAATTCTCCTGAGTGAGAGACTTGTCTTTTCTACCCATTTATTTACGTTTTGTTTATTCATATCCGAAAAGACCTACAGACATTTATTCTACTGTCCTGGCTATAAACCAATACCATTGTACTTCTCAGCTTGTGTTGTTTTAGAGATTAGGAGTTCTTTAAGTTAGTCTTCACCTTGGCATCTCCTTTAACCATGAGTTTAGAGGGTTTCAAGGAGAGGGACGATGTATACCTTCATATGTACTTCAGCATGTAGAGGTAGCGGTTGGTGGTGCCTTCCTCAAGCACTTCGATCCTCTCCTCCCCCTTTACACAGGCTTTCTCACTTAGCCTTGAGCTCACTGGTTACTGACACTCACTGACCAGCAAGCCTCAGACTATCTCTGCAGCCCTAATGGTGGGATTCCAGGTGTGTGCTATAACATCTAACCTTTTATGTGGGTGCTGGGAATCCAAGCTCTTGCTTTCAAGGTCATCACTTCAGGCACAGAATTGTCTCTCAAACCCCTATAGGACTTCTTTGACTAACATTTCTAGACCTTCCAGCAAAATGCTATAGGATCACCTGTGTATTTTTCTTCCCTAATGTCATTAGTCTTTTCACCCAAAGCCACAGTTCCTTTCATTGGCAAATATTAAAAACTAAGATCAGAGAGCTAAAAGTACCCATTGATACTGAAATATAAATTATTTTAGGACCTCTCAACTGTCAAGAGCAAAGAAACTTTGCATATCAAAAAATGTTAATATGCATATTTGTATTTATAAATAGTTCTGTATGTGACCATCTGTATCTTTCCTGAATGGTACAGGACTTATTTCCATTGTCATCGTAGCAACATCTTAACTCTTGCTTATGGTAGATGCATAGAACACTGAGCATTAAAACATTGAGGAAAGTGGTTTCCATCATGCACTATCCGCTTGATGAATTGTGCACCTGCAGTACATGTGGATCAAGAAGTGCCAACCTGCACCAATGTCAGGAAAGCCTTATGATCTCAATACTGTGCTTGCAATTTTCTTTTGCTTCAGCTTCACGGATTCTTCTCCCCCCCAGAGCTGTGTGTGTCAGTTGCCTCTTTTTCTTCCACTTTCTTCAGTGATACTGTTTCATATGCATATAATACAATTATATTATTTTAACACACTCTGGATTTCACCCAGGGATCCTCACATCTTGTAAATATTTTTTCTTCTGTTTTATCTTGTGATAGTTACACTCTGTGCTGTAAAAACACTGCGGGTTTGACAAATGCATGGTGTCATCTATTTATTATGAAAGAATATGACAGAATCATTTTTGTTGTTCTAGAAATTCCCATCCTCCCTCATGAAATCACACAGAACTGCTGGTCTTTTTGTCCCACTTTGGTTTTGCCTTTTCTGACATGCCTTTGAATCAGAATGAAACAGCATGTTGCAGCACGGTAACTGGCTTGCCTCACTTCCAATATAATCTTATGATTCATTCTCTCTGCTTGTGATTTAGAAAGCCTTTTTATTGATAAGTAATACAAAATTGTGTGTACATTATAGTGACACACAAAACATAATAATAATAATAGTAATAGTAATAATAATAATAATAATAAAATCACAATTTAAGTACATATATACCCAGTGAAGAGTGTCTTGATTGCTTCTATGTTTGAGAAGTTACAAATAAAGTTGCTGGAAACTTCTGTATAGACAAGGTCATTTAAAATTAATTGAGCTGTACCTAGGACTATGATTGCAAGATTATATGGTTGGATAAATACTTCTGTAAGCAGATATAAACTAACTTCCAGAATTATTATGTCGCTGTGCCAATTCCTGTGAGGTCTGAGTAAGTTTGTTATTGTTCATTTTCATGATTAACTTGTATTGTTAGCTATGCTCCAATTTCATTATGCTCTGAAAACATATCATATGACTTATGCTGTTTGAAATATATGTAAGTGTGTTTGTTGATACGGAATATTATCCACCATCCTCAATGGGAGCTAGAGAGGAACATATTCTCCCATTATTAGAAAGACTGTTCCATACACATCAATGACACCAAACAGATCAATAGTGTTTTTCGGGTCAAATCCACCATTACTGATGTTCCGCCATGCTTGAACCATCAATTACATGTGGATATTTGTTGTTTTCAACTATACTAGTAGCTGTGGGTATTTATTTTCTCAATTTGATCATTTTTGCCTCCATGTTTTGAACCTTAGGTTAGGCATGTGCAGTTAGAATTGTCTTGTTTTTTCAAACAATCTATCATTTTATCAGCATGTAATGTTCCTCTCTATCCCTGATAATTGTCTTGGGAAAAAAACTCCATTGTTTACAGTTAACATTTTGAAGACTGTTCTTTTTTAATTACTATTCCTACAGTTTGGCTTTTCTCAACCCATCACATTGTTTTGATGTTATCTGTGACTTTACATTAAAGTAGATTTGTTGAAGATATTATATAGCTTTGAATAAGAGGCAGTTGAGGTCATTTTCATATTCTCAGAAAATATACATCTTTGGCTGATTTGTTTACACAATCCACATTTACAATGATTACTATCATCACTGGATCAATAGATATGCATATACGCAATTATTATTGTGTTTGTTTTCCATTACTGTTTGCCATTGTCTTTAATTTATAGGCTTTAATTGACTATTTTATAGGATTTCACTTTATTTCCTATCATAAAATATCAACTGAAACTCTTTTAAAAGCTTCGAATTTATCTAGAGACTAAAACATGCATTCCTACTTTTATTGGCATCTCATTAACACTAAAAATTTATCAGTGGTGTACATGGGCTATGATGTGTGCATGTCATGTGAAGTAATGCCACAGTTCTTGTGACCTCATAAAGTTCTTCCTTTTGCAGTGTAGTGAGACTGTTTAAGACTGACTCTCTGGGGAAATTTTAAATTTCGTGATATTGTAACTTTATCCATTGTGGTGGGTTTAGATTTGAAGGGTTCCCCTCTGAAATTCATGTTTGGTTTCCAGCTAGTGGGAAGCTTCTTTAAACTTTAAGCAGAGTTCTACTCAAAGGAAATGGATCACTGGGAATGAGCACTTGGGGGGCTCTTTACTGTCCCTGGACCTTCTTTGTTTTCTCTTCCTCCTTTTCCCATAGACCATCATGTGACTGATATCTGCTTCTGCTACCACGATGGTTTGCCTCTGCACAGTCCCAGAAGCAACGGAGATTAGGTACTGAAGCCTCTGAAATCATGGACTAAGGAAATCCTTCCTTCTGTCTGTTCCTTAGGCCATGTTGCTTGACCTAACTGGTAAAACATCTGAGCAACAGTTTGCTATGACATTTAATAAATCTCTAGAAACTTAACTGAAACTTTTTTCTTTTCATCTAGAATTTTTAAATAGTTTAATCCATTTATTGTGACATTTGTATATGATATGAGAATAATAGTAAAAATTCATTAATCATGATATGACTACTTAGTTTCCTAACATTACTTTTGGGAGAAATAGTCCTTTCTATAGTGGATATACGTGCTAACTCTGCCAGAAGTCAATTAACCTTAAATAAGTGTACTTCTTTCTGAAGTATTTTAGCTACAATTTTGTATTTTTCTTATTTTTGCTTATTTATTGTGGTGCTAGAGTTGAACCCTGAGTTTTGTGCATATTATTATACTCTACCACTGTACTACATGACTATATTTTCTTAATTTCTCTCATACATTACATCCTGACTGCAATTTACTTTCCTCCCAATTCCTGCCAGTTTCCTCCACCTCCCCTTCTCACCAAGGTCCACTCCTCCTCCGTTTCCCTTCAGAAAAGAGCAGGCATCCTGATTTATCAACCAAGAATGGCATAGTAAGTTACAATAAGACTACAATAAGACATAAACCCTCATATCTCACCTGGATGAGGCAACCCAGTAGGAGGAAAAGTGTTACAGGAGCAGGCAGAAGAGTCAGAGATAGCCCCTGTTCCCAATGTTCAGAGTCCTACAAGAACAGCAAACTATACAACCATAACATATATGAGAGAGCCTAGCACAGACCCGTGAAGGTTCCATAATTGTCACTTTCATCTCTGTGGTTATCTTTATGTCTAGTTAGATTCTCATTTCTTACTATCTTTCCATTATTTATTTTCATTACTTATTTTGGTCTTAAAATCTTGAGTGTAATTTTTTGAATATCTGTTTAATAATTTCAACAGCTATGTCATAGTTTGGATATATGCTTTGTTTATGCAGGCTTTGATTTTTTCTTTAAATCTTAGCAGGTTGGCTAGTTTTCACTGAAATTTTATTTTCCATGGCCATTCTTTCTGAACTATAATCATCACATAGGTTTATTGGAAATATTTTTCTCTTTAGGCTATGGGAAATCCAATCACAAGTTTATCCAATGCTGCCTCCCTCTATGTTATCATCACACTAATCATCTCTCATGTGTCAGCAGACTCTAGAAGAAGAAGCTACAAGTCAGACTCTCTGAAAAGTCCATAATGAAGACCACAGTTCAAAGGGAAGACAAAAGCAAGGCCAATGGAACCTACAGCTAGAGCTGGATTGGCATAAAGTACCAAAGTGAAGACTTGTTCCCCCCAGTTCCTATTATGATGCATATTGATTCAAAATTTCAAAAAAAAAATAAAGCCTAGACACATAAGGATGTAACTCAGTGGAGGAGGAACAAAGTAAGTGTAGTGATAAGGGGAGCAAGCGGGCTGGCCTGCTTTTTATCCCGCCCGGC
>LOJH01018684.1:0-12780 GCA_001685095.1 Ellobius talpinus
CATCAACTTAGACCATGAAACCCAATATGGACAAGTTCAACAGAACCACCATAAGCGGGCTGCCCATGCATGCTTCCGCATTGCCAGGACATAAATTTCATTTCATTCACAGGTTTCTAAGGAGGCCAGAAGAGGGAGTCAGAACCCCTGGACTTGGAGTTACAGGCTGTGCCTGCTAGTTCTATGTCAACTTGACACAAGGTAGTGCCATTTGAGAAACAGGAACCTCACCTGAGAAAATGTCCCTCTCCAACTGACCTGTAGGTAAGCCTGTGATGCATTTTCTTGACTGATGAATTGTGGGGAAGGGTTCAGTTAACTCTCGATGGTGATACCCATGGGTTGGTAGTGGTCCTGAGTGTTAAAGGAAAGCCACGCACAATCAAGCCAGTAAGCAGCATTCCTCAATGGCTTCTGCATCAATTCCTACCTGTAGGCTCCTGCCTGAGTTCCTGCCCTGATTTCCTTGGATGATGAACTATGCTTTTAATGCAAATTAAGTGGTTTCCTCCCTAAGTTGGTCATGGTGCTTTCACAGCACTAGAAAGTAACTAGGAAACAGGAGGTTGTGTGCTGTGCCATGTGGTTGCTGGGAACCAAATTCAGGTCCTTTGGAAGAGTAGCAAGAGATCCTAACCACTGAGCTATCTCTCCAGCTCCATGATCTGATTTTTAAAAGAAATACTATAATTTTATGTTTTGATTCTAGTGAGGCTGGAAGGATAAAGAATGTCTCATACCTGTGACTGTCGATGGATGTGGAGCTCAGTGAGAAGCGCTCATTTGGAGACTTCTCTTATTGAGACACTGACATACTTTTTGTTTGTAAAAACAAAACAAAACAAAACGACAACCAAGAACCTCTCAGGATGCTCAGGACAGAGACAAGACCCTCGAATCCAGATTTGACTCTCCCAAAGTGCAAATGTCCACCATTGTTTCTAATTGTTCTCTTGTGATTCCCCAGTCTCCATTTTCAAGATAAAGGAAATTTCTGTTGGGCCAGATGGACAAATCCTTGGGAGCCTGTGGTACGTTCCTGCTTATACAGTATGCTGTGCCTTTTGGACTACAATGCCATGGAGGAAGTTGTGGTATCCTGCGATGAAGGAGCAATGATGATGTGAAAGGCAGGTGCCCAAACTCCAAGTCTTTGGGAATTGTTCTGTGTCTCATAATCTAATGCTTGGTTGTTCCCTGTTATTCAGTTTTATCTCTGGATCTTACTTAGAATAGCAGCTCAAAGCTGTTGGTGCAATAGAGAGAGCACAGGCTTATACTGAGTCACACTCCCAGGCTCAGGCACCTACTCTATTACCCATTCACCTGATGCCATTGGGCATCTTCCTGAATGTCTGTTTCTTTTCCTTTGTTTTCTTAGCAGTTCAATAATGCTATTCATACCTTCCTCCCCTTAGACAAGTGTGAGGATTAGAATCAATATGTGAAAAGCATTTGGGATCCAAAGAAATGTTTCATACCAGGAGCTGTTGTGATTATGCACCAGCTGGCTTTGCTATGTTTCTGGACAAGCCTGCTTGAAACAAGGGAGCTTCCAAGGGCTAGGGATGATCAGTGTTAATCTGGGTCTAAGGAAAATAGGACGGTAGGGCCACCTCGTTCTTATGGGCAAACAACTACCATTGAAAAGCTTATGATTCTGTGAGGGGAATGAACAGAGAGTTCCCTCCCTCTGCCCTACTCCTTCTCAAGACCGCTCTGCAGAGGGCCGAGTCTTTCTCTCTCCTAAGCTTCTGCCTGGGAGCTTTCAGTAAAGCTTGCAAGTTTCCAGGTCCTGCTAGTACAGCTGGCTGGGGAGACGATTTGGCAGGTCCCCATGGAGCCTAGGTTTCCCACAATTTCCACTATAAAATGACGGTGTTCATTTTTGTGACAGTGCTGTCCAAACTAAACTTGAAATGTCTATTGCATTAAAACAATTTCACACTCATTTCTGAATCTTGAAGGATCTCTCTTAAGGCATCCTTACTTTCATTGGAATGCGACAGAAGAATTTGCAGCCCCCCAAAGAGTGAACCACTACTTTGAACAAAGGACAGTTTTAAAAGGGAGAGAATGGCTTCTCACATGGCCTAAATCCATACTCAAAGAAAAGGACCTAGGGCATGTGGACTTGGAGAGACACAATACACATTGTCAGGAACAAAGATGCTTAACTGAGCAATAGCCATTTTCAGAGAATTCTCTGAAGGTTAGCAAAGGGAGGGAGGAAGCAAGCAAGAGGCAGAAGGGGAGGAGAGGGAAGGAGAGAAGAGGAGAGGGAAGGAGAGAGGAGGAGAAGGAAGGAGAGAGGAGGAGAGGGAAGGAGAGAGGAGGAGAGGGAAGGAGAGAGGAGGAGAGGGAAAGAGAGAGGAGAGGGAAGGAGAGAGGAGGAGAAGGAAAGACAGAGGAGGAGAGGGAAGGAGAGAGGAGGAGAGGGAAGGAGAGAGGAGGAGAGGGAAAGACAGATGAGGAGAGGGAAAGACAGAGGGGGAGAGGGGAGGAGAGAGGAGGAGAGGGAAAGACAGAGGAGGAGAGGGAAAGACAGAGCAGGAGAGGGAAGGAGAGAGGATGAGAGGGAAGGAGACAGGAGGAGAAGGAAGGAGAGAGGAGGAGAGGGAAAGACAGGAGGAGAGAGAAAGACAGAGGAGGAGAGGGAAGGAGAGAGGAGGAGAGGGAAAGACAGAGGAGGAGAGGGAAGGAGAGAGGAGGAGAAGGAAGGAGAGAGGAGGAGAGGGAAAGACAGAGGAGGAGAGGGAAAGAGAGCAGGAGAGGGAAGGAGAGAGGAGGAGAAGGAAGGAGAGAGGAGGTTTTCCCTATCCCGGGTGGTAAAATTCTAGAATGAACAGAAACCAACAAGAAGTATGGATGGGGGATGAGACCCTTGAGAGCATTTCTCCAATCTCTTTGATTTATAGCTTTAATAACATTTCAATACCCTTTATAACTTTTCAGCATCAAGTTTGCAAAGCATGTTCATCTAAACACCACTCACTGGATATACTAGGTTTTTTTTCAATACTTAAACTCCTTTAGGATCTTAAATACCACCTTGACACTCCTGGTGGAGAACAGGTGAGAGCAGATGCTAAGTTAAGATGGGTAAGTGAGCACAATCTCCAGCATGCCTGAGTATGGGAATGTGATTCCTCCACCCGCCTCATGGACTCAACACTATGTCATGGTCCTTGCCTTTACCCCAGCATTTTCCTGCAGTTTAGGAGAGCAAACAGGGCATTGGGATTTTTCCTGCACTGGTTCAAGCTTGACATTCATTTATTTATTTATTTTTTACCTGCCTCATCTTTCTGAACTTCAGAAAGAAAGCACTGGCCATCTTCCCAGTCTGGGGAAGAACGAATGAGATGCAAAGCATTCCTTGGTAGGGGGACATTGTTTAAGAATGCTACACCTCTGAGCTATGATAGCTTTAATTTTCTGTGTTTTGCTGCATATTACTTTTTCTTTATCCTAAAGGAATTTATAAGCAACTTAGGTGTAGACACCAGGTACAAGAATATCTTTTATGCTTCCCTATGATTCTGGATCACATCAATAAGTTAATTTTGATGAAAAAACTCTTAGTAACTCTTCACCAGTTTATTAATGATTATGTAATTATAATAGGATATTAAAGGGGGAGTTGTACTGACTAGTTTTGTGTGTCAGCTTGGCACAAGCTAGAGTCATCAGAGAGGAAGGAGCCTCAGTTAGGAAATGCCTCCGTGAGATCCAGCTGTAAGGCATTTTCTCATTTAGCGATCAAAGTGGGGAGGGCCCAGTCCATGGTGGGTGATGCCATCCCTGGGTTTCTAGTCCTGGGTTCTATAAGGTGGGTTGAGCAAGAGATGGGAAGCAAGCCAGTAAAGCAGGTCCCCTCATGGCCTCTGTATCATCTCCAGCCTCCAGGTTCCAGCCCTGCTTATGTTCCTGTTCTGACTCCTTCCAGTGATAGACTATGATCTGGAAATGTCAACCAAATAAACCCTTTCTTCCCCAACTTGCATTTTGGTCATGGTGTTTCATCACATCAATAGAAACCCTAAGACAGGAGTTGACCAATTACAAACAAATGGGTTAATAAACGATGGTATATTCTATGAGTGGAACAATATACAGAAACTGAAACTGTGTACTGGAAAAATTCTTAAGGAACTGACATGTATTACAAAGCACATAGACGTGATTATTAATTCTTTATCTGGCCAGTGCTGTAATGCATTTGAGTCAAGAAACAAAGGCTAAATGGTTCTATCAGGGAGGTGGAATTGTAGGTCTCCATACCCTAGCACAACTGACACTATGTTGGAGGCACTGTTTTGACCTTGGAACCCAGCACTTAGATCCTAATACTTGTTTTAAAAGGAACAAAGATCTAATCTTTCGAATCCCTGGCCCATAGTTCCAGGATCTAGGAAAGTCCCTAAATATGCTATTCTTGCTTTTTGTCTTCTGTAGTTTAGCTTTTTGATAACTGTTCTTATTAACTGATCTGTATCAACTAGGATGTGTGGGTTTTTTGGGGGGAGGGGCATAAAAGACAAAGATTGGTGAGGCTCGGAGCTGCATGATTTGGACAAGTTCCCCATGCAACTGCCAGCCAGCAATATAGACTTTCTATGCGGCTTTCAGGATGTCCATGTATATTCTCTGGAGAAGTTACCTCACAATGTTCTGGAGACCCCTACAAGATTTCCAGAGACTGGGACAGTGGGACACTGGGAGCCTCGGATCTCCTTGGCTGATAGTGTGGGGGATCAGACAGCACCTGGAGGTGCTCACTCTGAGACATTCCAGTGCCTCAGGAACTTCTCTCACCTTTGCTCCTGTTGGCCCAGAGGCTCCTGTCATCTCCACCATAAATAGGAAACTACAGAAAGTTCCCTCCAGAGCAGAGTCTAAGTCTGCTTATGGTATCTCCTGCATAGGCACTTAGAAAAAGCCAGAAAGGGTCCAGGATTCATGTGAGATGTCACCAGATCTTTGATTTCAGTCTGTGGTTGTCTTTATTGCTGTCTGTCTATGTATCTCTATGTGTTTCTGTCAGTTCTGTTGATCGGAGAAGCCGTTCTAAAATGGGAGGGGGAGTAAGCAGTTCCAAGACACAGTTGACATGCATTTTAAAATATTTCAGAGAGGGTTTCATGGATGACGATGGATATGTTGACCAATGGTCACTCTAGTGTGAGATCCACCCCTCTGGCTTAAGACATGTACCCCTTGTTGAGGACACGAATCCTTCTGGCTCACCCAGATCACCTAGAGAAACTCAAAACCTCTACCTGCTCTCTCAATCCCATTGGAGAAAACTGACTTTCCCTACTCTGTACATCTCAGCATGGCCCTTGTCCCATGGAGATGGTACACAAAGTGATCCCACCACTGAGTGCTGCATTATGGAGGCTCAGGCTAGCCAAGCCACTGATTTCTCTGGCTGAAGTGGGCACCTACCACTCTTAAGTGCAAACTGCTCCGTAGAGCCAGCCCTCTTCTCCAAGGGGTAAAGTGGCATAATAGATTATTCTCTTGAGTCACTCCATTTTCAATGGACTTTTTAATGTAACAAAAGATAACAGAGATAAACTGTCTGGGGCATCATGAGCAAAGACTGCATAAGGATTACATATATGAATTATTTTCTAGAACTGATAAACCAAAACCTAAAATGGCAAGGCAGAGGAAGAAACTGGAGGTCTTTCTTTCAGTCGCTCACCAATGGGGAGTCAATGAAGCAGCTGTTTCTAGATGCTCCCCCCTCCCTTTGGTTCTTTTACTGTTGTGCTTACAGCTTCCTTATTGCAAAGCAATGTGGTATTCTAGAAAACACGCAATGTTTAGGGTCTAGGAGCATCCTAGACAAATCTCAACTGTCATCTACGTTGCAAAGCAACAGGCCCAGTCCTCTCAAAAGACCGTGTCTGCCCAGATGTCCTTCACAGAACTCAGGGTGCTCTGACTCTTGCCATCTAGTTTGCAAAGCATGTTCATCTAAACACCATTTACTGGATGTGTTAGGTTTTCTCTAATACTTAAAGCCCCTTCCCCACAGATTTTGCCCTCAACTGGTGGAAGCCATCTTACCTCAAAGGTCCCAGCACTCTCACTTACCTCAGGAATGATCCAGAGCCAGCAATGGGTAGATTCAGATGTGCTAATGTTGATGTTAGCACATGAGGAGTCACTCTGTAAGGACGTTTATTCACCCAGACTCTCTTCTCACGGAACAGCTCATGATTATGGACGTCGGAAGTTCACAGCTTTCTTTGGCTGCACTTCCTTACTTAGCCAGTATTTCCCATTCCCTAAGTGGTTGATCTCCAAACAAAATTCCCCTCATAAATTTCAGGCTCAGACACATACTTTCTTTTAGATTCCTCTTGGAGGTCCAAACTGTGCTGAGGTGAGAAGCTGAAATTGCCTAGCATGAGTATATCAAACAGACTCAACAAATGGTAACAGCTCTTCTCACCTCGTTATTGCTGTAAAGTGGGAAAGATGCGAGGAATTTCTTTTAACATGAAAGGTACTCAAGCGAAGTTTGCTACACTCAGTATATAAAGACAAGAAAAGTAGTCGAGGGACACTGACTTTTAAAAGTGGGGCTATTAATATTCATGCTTATTGTATGGAGTAACTATAGAGCTGTGCTAGAGGTGTCGGTTAGTTCTCTAGAAGACATCCTCAGTAGGGGGACCCAATACCTCTCCACTTGGTGACCAGCATGGATCAGTCTCTGCCTTCCCAGGCTGTCCTCAGAATAGAGTTCAATAAAGAGGACATGATATATCTGCTGCAAAAAGCATAGTAGATTGGTTCTTTTTGCAAAAGAATCACACTTCAAAAAGATGCCCAGGCTACAGGACAGCCCATGTAAGATCTTCAGCACTGGGCATGTACACATCTGTCCTTACCCTCCTTCTCACCCATAGACCTGAAGAGTAACTGTAGAAGATGTCAGAACCACAGCATCCTGAGCTAAGCAGAGAGAGGCTAGAGGCTTCGTGCTCCATCCTAACCTGCTGTCCCAGAAACAAGATGCCCTCTGCTGTGGTTTCAGTGTGTCTCCTAAACTCCACATATTAGAAGCTTAATAAGTGGTATAGTGTGTTGAGAGGTGGGGTCTTTAAGACGTGACAAAGTCAGCTGCACTCAGCAACTCAGCAGCTCTGGTTCTGTGCACAAGATCAAGCCAGTCAGCATCCTAGCAGGAAGCAGGCAGGTTCCTAGCAGCCCTCACTCCTAACTGAGGAGCTATTGACAGGGGATAGTTTCTAGGGAGGGAGAGTTAGTGCTTCAAGGGTGTGGCCCCTGGTGGCTGGACCTTACTTCTGTGGAGGAGCCCACACTCAGGAGTATATGGACAGCACCAACTGGACTTACTGGGTTATTAAAAGGAAAAAAGAGGATATGGAATTGGGAGGGGGCGGCAAGTTGAGTGAGTGGACCTGAGAGGAGTTGGGGGTAAATAGGATCGCAAGATATAATTCATGACACTTTCAAAGTATAAAAATACAATGTTAAAAATAATTGACAATGTTATTGGAGTTTTGCTCCCATCAATTATGCATGCTATTATCACAGAGTGAGTGAGCCATCCTGGAAGTGGCTTTCCCCCCCTCTCTCCCTCTGTCGCCCCTCTCACCTTCTGGCTTGGGGTGCACAAGAAAGCCCTTGCCAGGCCATGGCACCTTGGTGTCAGACTTCTAAGCCTCAGTGTTGATAAGAAAATTTCTTCTCTTTATAAATCTTATAGCAACACAAGATAGACAAAGAGAGCACTTTGGCCCAGTGTTTCCAGTGACCCAGGATGTTGTACGGGGGCAGGGGTGTGCTTCCCAGGATCTGCCAGCGGCACGCACATATATCCTGCCTGCCCTAGGCAGCATTTCTGAGCCTAAGATGACTGGTTGGCATGATTCTCATCTTTTCTGGCTGCCCATTTGTGGGTAACCAATCAGTTTTTATGTGACTGGCTGCCTGGGAGTGTATTCTGTCTCAGAGAAGTTGGTGGGCAGTGAGCCTGCTTCGCACGGGTATTATAATACAACTCCATTTGGTGTCTGGATATTAAGTGAATTATGAGACGTCTTGACACTTCTCATAATTGTGAGCAGATGGACTCACAGGTACTCACACCAAAAGACAGATTCAGTTACTTTGGTCATTAACACAGTTTATTATTGGCACACTTACCAGTAAAGCATACATAAAATACAGCTGTTTTATGACACATGAAGCCACTGTGTCTTTACATGTATAGAGGAACATATTAATATGCAAATGAAAAAATTAGTTCTCTTATAAAGCTTCACATAAATACACTGAACTTGCTCCAAAAGAAAATTCCCCATGAAAGAACCAGGTGAAGGATTTACAAAATATTATACAAGAAATATAGCATAAAAAAAACCAACCACCAACTCAGTCAACTCAGATACAATTAAAAAAAGAAATACAAAAAGTTTCAGATTTATTAAGCTTTCCACAAAATTAATGGATTACATGGCTTGAAAATATTTGGACCCACAGCGAGTTCACAAATGCATACACTTCCCAGGGTCCATTTGTCTCTGTGTACATAGTAAAATCTACCCATATATCTTTGAGGATTCCTTGTTTCAGTACTTGGCCTAAACTGAAACAACTCAGACTCAAGAACCAATTAGGATCAGCTTGCCAGAAACTCACCTAGCTGTGTCTTCTTGGGCTCTTGCCACGTGGAAAACCAATGGAAAGTGAAGGGGGGAAAATACATTTAAATTACTTTCCCAAAACAGGTTTTCTTTGCTTTTCTTTTCTTTTCTTTTCTTTTCTTTTCTTTTCTTTTCTTTTCTTTTCTTCTCTCTCTCTCTCTCTCTCTCTCTTTTACTGAAACAAGAAACTCTCAAATGCAAGTCAAAAAGCAGAAAATATTTTACAAAATTAAAAAGTCATCTCTAGTTGGGGGTCAGCATGTGACTGTGATCCTGAGCACGTTTGGACAGCATGGTCTTCGGTAGGTGCATGGAAGTTGAACACAACAGGAAGTTGAACACAAAGTGGGAGGGAAGACCGTGCCAGGAGGTGCAATAGCCTCTGCTGCTTCTAATTACCACCAGAGACAGTGTCTGTACTTCTTGTGAAAGCCTCCAAGGAGAGGCCACGGAGGCTCATTTGAACAATCCTCTCAATTAAAAAAAGGAAAAAAAATCGCAAGAAAGAAAACCAGGTCATTATGTTTAGAAATAGGTTTTTGCATGGAAACGTTTTGTTTCTGTGGGTTTAAATTTCACCTCTTTCCTCTCCTGATAGAGATTTGCGACTGGAATTCTACCCCACTGGGCCTATGGGACAGTGGAATCAGGTGCCGGGCAGGCCCATCTTACTGGGAAGCCTGGGGTGGGGGGTTTTCTGATTTGGTCTCTTGCGTGGCGGGAGGTTTACTGTTCCACGGGCTGTTGTTCCCCAGGGCAGGTGAATTGTTGAAGTCTTCCTCGTCGTCCATGCCGTTGGCCGCATCATACTGCGTGTTTTCTAATCTAGTGATTAGCCTTTCGTCCTCGTCCCCAAACTCACCTCCCATCAGAGTTGGCTCTCCTACCACCATCACATCCTGTGAACAGCAGCTGACATTATTACAGGGAAACCTTAGGGGAGAGAAGCTCAGCTTAAAACAACACCGGGAGGCGCTGGGGGGACCTAGGACAGACACACTCGTGTGCGCTGTACAACCGGGTCAAGTCTCAATGTCGGGGGGCCGAGACGCATATTGGATTTCTACAGGAAATAAACATCGCCTCCTGATGTGTAACAACCACGCGAGTTTATGTCCTTAGTGCGCAGCCTGACACCGGAGAACGAGCAATGCTAGCAATCTGCAGAAATAAAAAAATGGATTTTTCAAAATTAAAAAAATCCACGCTTGGAACTTGCTGACCCGGGGCACTTCTGAGAGGGCAATAGAACCTTTTTTGACAATACCTTTCAAAAATCGCCACCTTCACTGAGGGCTTGTGAGTGGCCCTCTTGCAGGGAGCTGGGACACACGAATAGGTAAGGTACCTTTCTACAATACCCACACAACTCATTCCGAATGGTATTCTCAGTCCCCAGGATGATATACATTTTAATCGAAGACAGAATCCCTCTCTTTTCTACTCTGCCAGGTCCTTTTATGCAGCCAATATCCTTGACATTCTGCTACTTAATTATGGTAATTAATTTAGGTAAAGTTTTCGATAAAAACAATGTTCACACTGATTTGACAATTTGCATAGCTAATTAAGTCATTAGCAAAAACCTGCTGATTGCCAACAAGCCCTGAATTTACCATCTGTTATTTCATGGTGCCTGTCACCTATCTCCACACAGGCAACCCTGCTACCAATCTGGGCAGTAAAGAGAACCAGTCTGTCCAGCTGGTCCCATAAAAGAAAGATGAAGAGCGAGCTAATTATAATTACACCGATGGAGCTGGTAGTCATTAGGGATGGGGACGAGCAAGAAGAATCTGAGTAATCACTCCTTTAAGTACAAATTGTCCTTCCATGCAAACAAGAAAGCTACCTACTGTAGCTGGGAGCTCCTGGAGAAGCCACAGCTGGAGAAGCCTGGGCCTGGGGTAGGGGCAGGGATACACACAAGACACAGCTCCAGCGTCTTTGTTCAAAGGGGATTGATTATATAGGAATGTGACCCAGGTATGGGACAGGCTAGCTTTCTTCTGAGTAGGATACGAGCAGCATTTACTTAAAGGTTCAAGGCTTGAGGAGGGCGTGTTACTCTCAGCCTCCAGGAAGCAGCAAAAAGTATTGCTAGGCCCACAGCATTGGAGCGATGGGTGTGCAGCTCTTGGCAGCGAAGTCAATTCAGTAAAACGTTTGACCCCTGGGCATTTTTTCTAAGACCTTGGGGAGCTTTGCCTAGCCTCTGGAGAAGGGAGCAACATTCTCTGATACCATCTAGAACTATGAAGGTGTCTCTTGAACAAACTCCTTAATTAGCACCTTGTCTATTCCGGGATGGAAAACCCTGTTTTGATTATTCCTTCCCTGTGTCCTTTTTTATTTGGATGAGATGATTTGCCACACTTTGTTTTCTGACTAGTCATTCTTGTGAACTGGTAGTTTTTTTTTGGTTTTTTTTTTTAAGGAGAAATGGCCCAGGTGGAGTAAATACATGAAATGTGAGCTTGGTTAACTCAGCAATAGAGGTACTGCTAAGGGTACTGGCCAGATACTGAACTGGGTGCTTCCAAGAGAGTGTTCGCTAGGCAATGACGAGCCAGAAATGACACTGACATGTAAGGAGACTCATGAGGACTCTTAAGATGAGATGCCAAATAGGCACTGTCTTTCCGACTGGGAAGAAGGGCCCCGTGGTTTTAGATGGAATGTAGACACCGCACAGACTTGTGAACATTATTCAATTAGCAGAGGCTGGCTACCATTTCACTCACGGGAGTCCAGGCAATTAGGAGGCTGTACTTATGATGAAGAACAAAAGGAGGCAGAAAGGATAGGAAGGGAAAGATTGGCAGAGCTCAGCATGAGGATTAATGAACACACTTGGACGGACGGACGTGGGGGACATGCATTGCGTGTCGCTGAGCAGGAGAGGACCATAGAACCAACCACGTGGGTCTGTGTTAGTACTGTGATTCCAAGGCCATCGAGAGAAGCTGCAAGAATATGAAGAAGCACAGGAGGTTTGGGAAGCAGAGGGGAAATGGAAGAAGTGGCTGGTTTCAGGGTGTCTTTAGAAGGAAAGTCCCCAGCACTGCAGATGTGCTCTCTGCATTAGAAAATGATATCCATGCAAGACAAAAACAGTAGGCGTGTAGTGGTTTGAGTCTCTCCAGGGGGGCTCTAATATGTGGAGAACCCCATCTTATCCCCACACACCAGAAAAAGCTGGAAAAGATGCCCAGGTATCGGTGTTTGTAAATGCTCTATGTTTCAGAGAGCTGCTACATTGGCTTTGTTGGTTCTTCTAAAAGGATTCTTAATTAGAAGCATAACTCTGTGTGTGTGCATGTGTGTGTGCATGCATGCATGTGTGCATGTGTGCTGTGCATGCATGCGTGTGATTTAGTTGACTGACAAGTGACTAACGAATAAAAAGAACTTTAGACTTTCTACATACATGGTGCTGGAGGCCATTTACAGAGTTCTTTGAACTCTATTTGGTTTCTCTTTGATTCCTTTCACACCTTTCCAGAAGTACAGTGCTGCTTTTCTCCAGCTGTCTCTGCTTGCTATTGTCACACAAAGTAAGAGGAGATAGGCTGTCCATTCTAGGTTGCTGCTAGCTAGGGGATGTGAAATGCAAGTCCCCACTCCCAAGTCCTAGAAATCTCACTTCAGTGGTGAGAGTGACTTTGCTTCCTTTGTTGAGCCTCTGTGACACACTGGGGGCGCAGGAATGCATCCAAGAGGAACCCGCATACCCTTGGTTTCCCCATGAGGCTGACCTCTGCTCCTGAGCTGGGAGCTAGGAGGTGCCACTGGCTTCTGCCCATTTCACACCTTCTCACTAATCCCCCGTGCAAGGACCACCAACCTCTGAGGAGGACTGGAAGTGACTCCTTTCAGGGCCCCTCAATGCTTCTCCTTAAATTGGCCAGAAGGGGTCACTGCTGTAGAATGACACAGGTCTCCATCCCTCCCAGGGTTGAGGCTGCAGTTCGGGATGGCTCCTAGCCCCTGCTCATGAAGTGAGAAGCAGAATCCAAGGGTTAAACCCTAGTCCTGGCCACACACACACACACACACACACACACACACACACACACACACACAC
>LOJH01018685.1:25925-36522 GCA_001685095.1 Ellobius talpinus
CCCAAACCCTGATTTAAGTGTTCTGTCTCTAACAGAAACTATTCTTTTCCCAATAAGTGAGCGCTCATAAGCATCTTTGTCATTGGGGGGAAAAAGGGTCAATACCTAAACTAGGATGAATTTTCCTGGATTAAAATATGCCATCCCATATCCTTGGGGAGGTGAGAGTCCTGTGACTTCCATGGGAAGAGACCTGGTAGCTTACAATTTGTTTTTCCAAATAAACTTGCTCACCATCTGTCTTTGCTTACTTTGCTCCATACCACATCACTATATAAATCCTAACCATGAGTACATGACAGATCTGAGTCCTGTTAACATGAGTAAGACATCCTAAATTTCATCTTGCAGTTTCACAGGGACTGAATTATCATTTATACCCTTCTCAGAAGTAACCTTCACACAACAGCGACCATACCATTATCCGGAATACTAGATGAATGTAGAGAATAAAAGGCAACAGCTATAAACACTAACACTAAAATAGTATCAATATTATTATCATACAGTAGCACCCTGGAACTGCAAACATAAATGAGAACACCTCAGGAAAATGGAAGCATATTGTAGTTCTATTCACGGGTGATTCAGTGGGCAAAAGCTCTCACCAGCAGTCCCCTTGCTGTAACCACTCCAAACTTGGGGCTACTCCTACAGCTTTACAATGCGATGCACCTTACAGAACAGCCTGGATGTCATTTCTGCCAGGAGGACTACCCTTTCCTTTTCTAGTCTCCTTTTTATGCACAGAACTTTTGATCATTCTTTAAAATTCAACTTAAAATAAATACAATTTTCTCCAATCACATGAGGAGTGTACATGTGTGTGTGTGAGAGAGAGAGATGACTTGCCACTCACCCTCCTAAATAGTGTCCACAAAAGTTTTAAAGTCCAATTTTTCTGCTTTTTTCTTTTACAGTTTGCTGTTGTTGTCAGGTCTCAATTTAAAAAATCACCACCTACAACAAGGTCAAGAAAACTATTCTCCCAGAAGAAAATAATCTTTTTTCTTTTATTTTCCATGTTTTTATCAACTTTATCTGGCACTGGTTTTTTTGTGTGTCTCCTCTAATCCCAAATCATTAGTAGACCTAGGAATCAGAACAATGTTTTCAGTGGTCTGGTATGCTTATGGCTACCTTAGCTTTAGCTTCCATGCTGAACTCATTCTGTTTTGATTACCAGAAGAGTATCTGATGAGAAATGCTATGCAAACAGCTTCCCTTCACTTGCATGTTCTTACAAAAGATTAGAAGAACCTACTTCACGTGCAAGTCATGTTGAGTGAAAAAGACAAAGTAGTTGAGATCACTGTGTGCCACTGGAGAACTTATAAACAATGACATAAAACAGCCTGCCTGCACAGGTAGTATGGTGTAGTGAAGACTAAGCTTTGAAATCATTAAGATTTGGTTTCAAATTTTCACTCTGTTGCTACCCAGCTTTATGGTCTTCTGCATCATTTAACCTCTTTTTAGTCTCAGAACCATAAAATGATAGACTACTCACTTTCTGGATTATTGCCAAGTTTTAGTTAATCCACTTGACTGGAATATTCATAGCACAGTTCCCAAACCCCACCTAACAAATGATAGGCAATGCTGTATACCTGGGATAGATGTACAAACACAGGGTGATGCTAAAATTAAAAGAGTAACAGAAAAGTCTAATTCTGCTAGAAAATACTGATATAGGAATAAGACAAGATGACTATATGCTCCAGTTGCCAAGACTTCAGAATTTTCTTGTTAACTATATGCTAACTGGCCTGGCAGAAATAAAATGTTCTAAAGAGATCCTTTGTATTTCTCAGTCTATCAGAATATTGAGACAATGGACCCCAAATAAATGAGAATTTCCCTAGCAATCTCATGTTCAGAGAAGGAAAAGTTACCAGCTAAAGTGGGACCTTGTCGACTAAAACAAAATTTCACCCAGTTCTAACAGTATATGAAACCACCTTTCAGGATGAGATTGAAATTCAGACAAGAATGGGTTAACATGGGCACGAGCACACCTTGACTAAAGCTGCTTACATGTGCATATCCTTTGCCCTCTGTTTAAACCCTGGTCTATTTCAGGACTCTGACTTGGACAGGCTGACATCTTTAGTCCTTCCTCCCAATGTAACCACATTGGATACATTCTTCTCTACTTTCCACCTTTAATTGGCTTTCTGAGAACAGGCCAGACCTAATTTGGGGCACAGATTGGATTGTGACTCTCATGTTTGATAAAAGTATCAGCTCAGAAAATCTCAGAAAATAGAAGAACAACGAGAACAAAAACAATGAAGACTATAACTATACAGTCTTAGTTTATAAAACTAATTCTTAAGATTTACATATAATCCAGTCAAAACATTAAGCATGGCTGAAAGCATTCAGACCGTCTTCAAAAAACAATTCAGCAATTCTCTTTCCATTCAGCAAAAATTATTTAATATAATTAGAAAACCCAGAGGACACATGTTATATTCTTAGGGTAAATTGATCTGCAAAAACGTACACAAAGATTTTTTTTTATTTATTTAAAGGACCTTGGAGGTTCTGGATCACAAATAATATTAAAGTGCCATCCTATTATAATTTGTCAAGGAGAATGATTTTTAAAAAGTTAAGACCTAGAAGTGATATGATAAATAGCACCCCCTTGTGTCTCACTTTTTTTTAAAAAAAGATATAAAGTTTAGAGTCAGTGTCTTACATGGCAAGAATATAAAATCAAAGACTTAACCTCTGGTTAAGGAATTCAAAGGCTAGTAGAAGATAAATTGTTTTTATTTTACTGTAGGATATTTTAACTTCTTTCACTTCAAAAAAAACCCAGAAAATTAGTACTCAGTTTAATGATGATAGACATAATAAGCAAAGTGACACATCCACATATAAACAGGTCCCACTTCCCTCACTACAAGAAAACCCTTGTGCTGTGGAAACTCCTTCATCCAACAGCCTTTAAAATACCAGCCCACTTTGGACATGGTCTCATGTACTATAAATGCAGACGAAAAGCTCTGATGAATGAACAATTTAAGATTAGGGGCTGAGAGCATAGCTCAGTTAGTAGAGGGCTTGCTTAGCATGCACAACGCCCTGGGTTTGACTTACATACAGCACCGCATACACTGGATGTGGGAGACAGAAGCAGAAAATCAAAAGTCCAGGGTCATCCTTGGCTTTACAGTGAATGCAAAATAGCCTGGGATGCATGAGACCCAGTTAAAACAGAAAATCCAGTAGAACAAAGCCCCCTAAGATTAAGTTAAGCAGAAAAGAAAATGATGCAATTAAAGGGCATAGTAAGTGCTAAACATATAAGGTTGGTGTTGATAGGACACAGTACACTGTCTTAGGGTAAACTCACAAAAGAAATAGATAGGGGTGGGCTGTAAAACAATAAAAAGGTATGGTGTGATATGCTCAGTCTATCATACAGTTGTTAGTGTCCTAGTTAGCTTTGTGAACTTGACAGTCGGGTCATCTGAGAAGAGACTCTCAATTTAGGAATTGCTTAGATCAGACTGGCCTGTGGGCATGTCTGTGGGGGAATTTCGATTGTTAAATGATATAGGAAGGCCCAGTCTCAGTCTGTTGTAGGCAGGACCATTCTCTGGAAGGTGGGAAAAGGAACTAAGCACAAACGTGGGAAGACAACAAGCAGTAGTGGCCAATTCAAATTTCTGCTCGAGCTCCCTCCATGATGGACTGTAACTTGTAAGCTAATATAAACCTTAACCTCCCTTAGTTGTTTTTGCTTTTGGTCAGAGTGCTTCAGCAAAAGAGAGAAAACTGTAACACTTACTATTGGGCATTCTCTCTCTCTCTCTCTCTCTCTCTCTCTCTCTCCCCTCTCTCTCTCTCTCGTTTTTCTATCTGTAGCCTTGGCTGTCCTAGAACTCACAATGTAGACCAGGTTAGCCTCTGCCTCCTGAGTATTGGAATTAAAGGTGTTCAACACCACTGCCCAGCACTATCAGGTATACTTATACCTGTGTGCTATACACAGGTAACCCAGGCAGCCCATTACAGCAGCATCACTGCAAACATGATAAAGGTTATGATTTCACTAGACGATAGTGATTTTTTTAAAATCCACTATGGGACAACTGTCATGCATTCAGTTGAAATGATGTTGTGTGGCTCGTAACTGCACATAAGAACACAAGCATCAGTCTATCTTATACTCAAAACTCAGAAATCTGGAGCAGCTACTTACCACCATCAAGTCTGTTTCTTCATCTAGGCATAATGATTCCTATATTATAAGGTTGTCATAATAATAAAATGAGTAGCTATAAAGTGCTTGGAACAGTATCTCATAAAAGAAGGCACAGCATCACACCTTGGCTACTGTTAAAATACACACATAGTTGGGTAAATAAAAATGTGCTCAAGGAGCTATAAAAACATGTCATAAAACAACCCCAAGCAATAGCACTTATGTGGCAAACCTCTTAGGGTTTCTAGGTTAAGAAAGGATTTTCTGTCTTCATTTAGGAACTTCTGTTAAAATTCATGAGAAATGAATCCTATTGGTTTGGATCTATAAATAATGAAGTAAAAAGGTAAAACTGACATGTTATACGGTGAAAAGGGCTAGGTGTTAGCACATGCCTGTAACCATAGCACTCAGGAGGCTGAGGAAGAGAACTATCAGGAGTTCAAGACCAGTATGAAATACATGGTGAATTCCAGACTAGTTGGTTACTGTGTGAGACCCTGCTCTTAAACAACACAAAAGAAAAGAAATTATCAGACCTAGAGGCGTACAACCACAGCACTTTTGAGGCCCAAGGGAGGAGAGCTGTAAATCCAAGGCCGGCCTGGGCTACATGCAGAGTTTCAAGACAACTCCAAGCTTCATAGAAGCACCTGTCCCAAACTCAAATAGTCTCTCTTTGTCTATCTGTCTGCTCCGGCCTCTTTGCATCCTCAGTGGAAGAACAGGAGATGAAAATCTAAGAATTCTGATACTATTCCAAGCGATATAAACATTCTTTAGTCACATTTTTGTTGTTGTTCTGGGTTTGATTTGGTTTTTCAAGACAAGCTTACTCCATGTAGTTCTGGTGTCTTGGAACTTACTCTGTAGACCAGGCTGGCCTTGAACTCACAGAGATCCACCTGTCTCTGCCTTCCAAATGCTGGGATTAAAGGCCTGGGCCACCACTGCCTGGCTCAGATATCCTTAAGAAATACATTTTGGTTTAGGTTTAGCCCAAGCCAATAATTATCACTAAATACTGAATGTCTAAGAAAACCAAGGAAGATGGAGTAAAATGGAGGAGTGCTATGAGTAAAGTATTGTCTATACGCTCTCCAGCACACACAACTGCTGCATATGCTGTTCACAATCTTCTCAACACGGGGTTTAAGGTGTACGGGTAGCACTTAACTCAGTGATGGTGGACACCAGACACTAGAGATGATGAATGTGCACTTCACACAACTCAAATGAAAAGGAAAGGAAAGCCTGACTAAGACATTAGCTTTTATAATTGAATTAAGGAAAATAAGAGTCTGAGAAAGTCTAAATATTTAAGTGTTTAAATGTAAAATATATTAAACATAAATTCAGTTTAAGATCCAGTCACTCCTTTTTCTCTATGGTACTGTGTTAATGGAGCTGAGCTAATACCTGCCTATGCAAAGTGCTGCCCCGGCTCCCATTAACCCGAGTTTCTGTGATGCTGTCTGTGTACAACAATGGCTGCTTGTGCTACAGGAGTTGCATTATGTTACAGTCTTTGCATTTACATATGGTTTATACTCTGACTTCAGAAGTTAAGGAAGAACTAGTTGCAATTTATAAGTAATAAATCAAATATTAATTTAAAAATGAAGTCTCTGAATACTTAGTATAAAAGCTACTCATAAGAACATTTTTTAAAATTCTGTATTGCCCAGCACCACAAAAAAACCTTATATTGACACAAATTGTGAAACTATTTTTAAGCTTCTAAACAGTTAATTTTTAAAATGATATTGTGCCTTGAAAAATACTCTTCCATTTGTAACTAAATACAGTACAACTGATTTCTTCGTTAAAAAAGAAAGCAGAAAACAACAACAAGTATTTATAATCTTTTCCCAACAATAGGATTCAACCTGGAAAAAATACAGAAAGCATGATGGAAAACATCACTACTTGGGTAAACATCACAAGTAAATGTTTTAGGGAAAAAACGTCAATGGATGCTAAAACTAATGAACAAATACATACAGAGTAAAAGCTTATATAATTATATAACCTTAAATATTTCTGTAAGATACTTATGAGCACAAAGGAAAACAGAATTTATGGTGGTCAAACCTGGCAGGCCCATCTTAACCAAGTGACTGGAATAAACGCCCTAATGAAAATGAATAAATTGGCACCCCTTAGGTCCTGACAGGAAGCACTAAGAAGGAAGTACATAACACCAAGCAGACCGTGTGGGTGGTCATCCACAAACTAACTGGCCAGCACTCTTCAAAGGACAAGGTATGAAAAACAGGAAGTGAAGGACACAGACGAGGGACCTTTAGAGTAAAGGACACTAAGGAAACATGAAGACTAAAGACACAGCTTGTGTCCATCCTGGGGGAAAAACATTAAAAACACAACTGGCAAGTTTTAGACAAGGAATACAGATTTCACTAAGTAGTGGATTTATATTCATTTCCTTATTTTGTGGAAGTTTCTTTTTACTTTTTGAGACATTTTCTGCTATACAGCCAAGTTCTTGTCCTAGAACTCAGATATTCCTGCTTGGTCTCCAGAGAATCAGGATTTCAGGAACAAGCTAAGCCCCCTGGTCCCTAATTTTAATAATTATACTATGTTTATGGAAAATGTTAAATTCAGGGAGGTCGGAGTAAATATATATATAAGTAACAATAGTTTGTTTTTCTGAAATTTTTATTAAATACAAGAGAATAAACTTTTGTGGTTTCCAGCCCCAAATATGTGGCCAAACTGCTTCAGTTACTGGGAGTACTAATGATGGGTGTTTTATGGTCTACACTACATGCAGGCTGCTTATATTCTAGATTAAAATACAGTCAGGGAGATATGTGCTTAGACAGTTACAGGAAAGAAATCTGTAAAATAAAAATTGAAGCTAAATAATTTCCCCAAAGTTAGACAATTGTTACCTTAGCTAAGACCTGAGTTAATACTACTGTGACCCTAAATATCAACCTTATGTTGATATTCCAAGGGACTGAGGCAGCAAAACAGTGTGTAAATTAGGGAAGTAGACATCACCAAATTTGAACAGGAGAAATATAAAATCTAAGTGATCATAACATTTCTAAATACTGAAAACTAGCCATTTCAACCATGGAAACAAGATACAGAAGAGATTTAAGGAATCCGAGCAATTCTAATTTAAAGTGTTTATAAAAACATTTTCTGGTTTATATACAAACACATGCATGCATACATAAATACATATTTTCACTAAAAATAGAAATCTTAAAACATTTTTAACAATATAGGAGGCAAAATTGTCCTGAAATGATTCCTGAAACAGTCCCTCTAGACTGCTCATAATGAAAGCCCACAGGCCAGCATTCCTTTCTTCATAAGGAAATGCATGGGAACTTACCTTTCCATGTGACCAGAGGTTGATTTCATCTCAACAGAGGAATGCAACTATCCACAGTCCTTTGATACTAACTAGGTAGTTGGTCTTCCCAATTTTTTAAAAACAAGCAGATTCTAAACCTAGACAGCCCCAGCTTTAAACAGCGTATCTATCACCCACTAACAAGAATGCTTTAAAGCCACCCTCATTATAGAAGAGGAAAATGACAGAGGTGGGGACAGCTCCATTAGCACATGGCACCAGGCAATTCCATAGATCAGAAACATCCACTTCAGCATAATTTTCTATAGGATAAAGGGAGATCATTTTCAGCTCAGTATTCTTTGCTTATCAGTTGCCCCAATTAAGCTTACTATTTTTTTAAAAAAATATTTTTAATTGGGTGTGTGTACACACACGTGAGTTTGCATGATGTGGGATTCCCCCTCTGTATGCTGTAAATGTGTTTTGTTAATGAATAAGGATGCTTTGGTCCTATGGCATAGCAGAATAGAGTAAGGTGGGAATTTCAAGCAGAAATAGATAAGAAAGTAGGTGAGTCAGGGAAACATCATGTAGCCGCTGAAGGAGACAGATGCCTGGAAACCTTATGGGTAAACCATGAGCCTCGTGGTAATAAAAACAAAATAATGAAAATAAATTAAGATATAGGAGCTAGCTAGCAATATGCTTAAGTGATTGGCCAAGCAATGTTGTAGTTAATATAGTTTCTGTGTGATTATTTTGAGTCTGAGCAGCCAGGAACGAGCAAGCAGACTCCACCATCATGTACATGTGAGTACAGTGCCTGAAGAGGCCAGAAGACAGTGTCCAGTCCTTTGGAGCTGAAGTCACAGGCAGTTTAGGCCACTCTGATGTGTGCACTGAGGACTGAACTTGGGTCCTCTGTAAGAATAGTACATATTTTTAACCACTAAACCATCTCTTCAGCTAAGCCCTTCTTAGGATATGCGTCACCCTGTAAAACTCATCCCAAGACATTATATAGCATATAGGAAAAAAGATATATAGATATTTCTAAAATAATACAATAAAAGAATTATCAATTCAAGTTGTGTACTAAGTCAGCCTTTATGTTCCTTTCTTATAAATATATGATTTGATGAAAAGTGTTAACTGAACCATCACAGACATTATACAGGATGTCTTTTCAATGTTCACACCTATTTGGTATTATTTCCCCACTAGAAGAAAATTAGGGTCAAAAGTTATACACCTAGTACATAGCAAAGTCTGAACACTTTTAATACGAGATACTATACTGCTTGAATTCATTGACCTTTTTAACAAGCCTATCAACTCTATAAGCAGCATCTTCAAAAGATCTTTAGAGATCTATAGAGATTAAGCAACTCCATGAATATTATATTAATTTAGCACAGCATCCACAAATGAAATAATCTCATAAAAGCTAGGCGAGCAGTGCTGTAATTGTGGCAATACTACAAATGGAACTTTAAATTGAAAATAGATCCCAACACCACAGTTCTTCCTAACTATACTCAGTGTTTCCACTACAAATGAACCAGGTCAATGCTGTGGTAACTACTAAATGTAGTACAGAAAACCACAGCAGAAATTTGGAATTATCCATTACCATGCTTCCATTATCTGTGTGGCAATATACAAATTGAGGATAGTGTGACGGCTTATAAATAACTCAAATGACCCAACATAAATATTTAATGAACTTCTGTTCTTACTGTGTAAATATTTTAACATTTCCAATGTACACATGCAGCAACAGAAAAGACTCCTAAGGCCGGCTATTACATATGCTCAGTCATCACATTAAAATAGTGCATATCAAGAACAGAAAAGAGGCCTGGTGTGTGTGTGGGGGGGTACGCCTTTAATCCCATCACTCAGGAGGCGGAGGAAGGAGGAACTCTGTGAGTTTAAGGCAAGTCCAGTCTACACAGTGTGTTCCAGAACAACCAGGACTACATAGAAACTGTCTCAAAATCAAAGATTTTGTAAAAAGGAATAAGAAAGGCTATTCTTTCTGTCAACTTCTGAACAACTGAAGAACAGAAGTTCCCGTCCCAGAGAGTGACACAATTGCGTGAGTCCCAGAGAGCGCTCCTAAATGCTTCTTCCAGACTTTACACATGGAAAGTCACACCAGGGAGCACGAGCTTACTGTGAGAATACCAAATCTTTGCACAAAATATGTGTTTTTCAATGATTATTTGAATAGTACTTTTTTAATACTTGAAGCAAGAAAATTACAAGTATATACTTAGAAATAAAATGACGTTTTCTTTATTCACTATGGAACATGCAAGAACAAGTTTCGCATTTTCCACTTTTAATTTTTTACATTAGAGTTGTAGTCTCACAACCAGAGGGTGAAAACAATCAAGAAAATCAGTTCCAAATAAGCTCTGAATAGCTGTTTGATGAAACAGAAGCAGAAATGATGAGCTCCTCAATCATCTTTGTTCACTCAACCATGTTTTCATGGCAACTGGCTCACACAGTTAGCACTCCCTCTTAAGCAATAAAACAACTGGTAACCAAGAGCAAAGACATGAACATATTCAAGGCAATGACAGACTTACTACCTGTTAGGTAAATTACAAACCTTTTCTTTTTTTGGTAACACAGTAAGGTGATGCGTAATATACCAAAGGTCTTATAAAAATAGCTCTAGCTTTTTTTAGAATTTAATTTTATTTTTGTACATTCATGGGTATCTGTATGAGTGTGTATCTCCTGTGTGTGTGCCTCAGGAAGCAAAAAGAGGCTGTTGGACCCCTTTGAGGTAGAGTTACCCACTGTGGGATAATTCTCTTGTACACTGTAAAGATTTGTCACTTGGATAGGTTTAATAAAATGCTGACTGGTCAGTAGCCAGATAGGAAGTATAGGCAGGGTGACCAGACTAAAGATGATGGGAAGGAGAAGAGCTGGAGTTAGGAGTCGCCAGCATATGCAGAGGGAGCAAGAGGTGAATGTGCCATGCTAATAAAGGTACCACCACGTGACAAAGTGTAAAT